>VYZU01024879.1:7022-31043 GCA_013401355.1 Ceyx cyanopectus | reverse complement strand
GTTCAATTGTTCTAGATGTTTTTGGTTGGGTTTTTTAGATTTTTTTTTTGTATAACATTTAATAACAAGAAGTACATCTGCCTGGACAGTGTTGCAATCAGCTATTTTAACAGTACCCAGTTTCACAATTAAGTTTCCTTTAGACATAAAAGAGGAAGCAAGTTCAGCATGTTGCAGTTCAGTCAGTTATAAAACCCCCTCAGCTCCTAAGGGACTTTCTTTCTATACTTCTGTGCCATAGAAGATTAGAAATAAGAAGTATGTCATCTTAGAAGTGTATATAAAAAGGAAATAACGAGCACTACATCAGGACAGTCTCACAGGAAGCTTTAAACTGGTTAGAAGACAACAATTTTCTCTACCTGGTCAGCTGCTGCACCTTGGAGGTAAGAACTAAAATATAATATGCATTAGATAAATGTACAATAATGTTGCTCTTGCTTATCAAAGCAGCTCAGTCCTGTTTGTGGGATCACAGCTGGTAGCTGGTAAAATAAAGATGTACTTTTCTTCCTTGAATGCATATGTGTGTTTACAGAGTCTCAGCCACACATTTTGCTCCCTTAAGAAGTGATGAGAATATTTCAAAAGTGCCATCTTCACAAACATGGCTGACTGTGATTGCAGTGCAACTTAAAATGCAAAAAAAAATTAAATATTTCCTCTCCTATTTCTCATGTCTTTCATAAAATCTTACTAAAATATTTTTCAGAATACTTTTAAAGGCACTTACCGGATGTGTTGTTTTTATCATTATTATGGTATTTTTATTGATGTTTCTGTGCATGTTAGTGTACTAAGTAATACCTTTGAAGTGGAGTACTCTATTTACAAGTAAGAAATAAGAATAGGCACCATAATAGAGAAACATGGACATCGTATTAAAAAAAATCATATAAAAAATAGCTGAGACTTCTCTGAAAACAAGATTATGTTTATAAGTATAAACAAAGAAGCTTTATCATTGTATTCTACTGTTTCACAGAAAATTTTCTGGTTCATTGCAAATTCACAGTTATACATGGGCGTNCAGCTGAGTCTGACAGAAAGCCAGGAATGAAATTGTCAATATTGTACTGAGCTAGCTCTGCAGAGATGAATAGTCTTCCTTGTCCTCATGATGCAGACAGGTGAAACAAGAAGCTCCTCCTCTTATCAGCTGGGATTTGCTGAGCCTTAGAGCTTATTAAATCTGGAGACCTNTTTACACATAAGATGCACACACACACACCCTTCTTTATTAAACTCTACAGCAGAGGTGACTAATGTTTCAATGCTTGTTAGTGCACTGTTTCCCTCAGTCTTCCTGGGAACCCCTTTCAGCCTTTTCTATCTTTCTTTGCTAATAAGGGAATCCAGAGCTCACCCAGAGGCAAAAAGGCAGAAAAGGTTTATTGGGGGAAGGAAGCCAAAGGGAAGAGAGAAAGTGCTTTTCTGGCTGTGAAAGCATTTTTTACTTTCCAAAATCTCTCTTTTTATTTCTTGCTGTTTCTACATGCATTTAGATGATTTAAAGTATGTTTTGAAAATTCTCTGAAGACCTTTACAGAAACAGTTTTTTATGTGACCAGAGTTATTTCCCAAGAGTCTAACTAGTATATATTGAGCTCCTGTGTATATAGAGCTTTTGGATGTATAGAAAGGGTAAAACTTGCTAGTGATTTATTTCTTCCTCCCTTTCAACCAGATATGGAAATATCAAAAAAAAAAAATTGGACATAATGAAAATGTCTCTTCTTATTGCAACGTGTGGATGCCTGATTTTGCCTCTTTAAGAAAACTCTGTACATTCATTTGAGATCACTACAAACAGCCCAGTTTCATCTTTCAAACAGTGCCTATCCTCTTGTCCTTTAAGGAATACTCTGCCACCAATCTCAAAGCCATATTCACTGTCCATACACCTCAGGCTTGGAGGGTGAACTCTTGCTAGCCCAAGGTATTTTCATGCTCTGCCCCTGCTATGCTGAGCTGCCTGCCCAGGTATGCCTGAGGCATACAGAATGAGGTACAGAATGCACCTCAAGTCTAGCTTTCCTCTTGACAGTTTTTGCAGATACCAAGCAAAACCTCACAAACGAGCTGAGCTGTGTTGTTTGGTGGAATCTGAGATGCACAAGGTTCTGCAGACAGCAAAGTGAGCCTGCTGCAAAATGAATTTCTGTTTTGGCACCTTATTCTTCCTGACTATTTGGCAGGACTATCTTTACATGTCTAGATGGCTTACTGTGTCATTTAAAATGAGAATGACAGATACTGTTTGAAATGGGATACACTGTAAATCGCTAACAAATGAGCAGTTTCCTTAAGATTGTTCTATCTGTTCAATTGTTCTAGATGTTTTTGGTTGGGTTTTTTAGATTTTTTTTTTGTATAACATTTAATAACAAGAAGTACATCTGCCTGGACAGTGTTGCAATCAGCTATTTTAACAGTACCCAGTTTCACAATTAAGTTTCCTTTAGACATAAAAGAGGAAGCAAGTTCAGCATGTTGCAGTTCAGTCAGTTATAAAACCCCCTCAGCTCCTAAGGGACTTTCTTTCTATACTTCTGTGCCATAGAAGATTAGAAATAAGAAGTATGTCATCTTAGAAGTGTATATAAAAAGGAAATAACGAGCACTACATNACAGTAGAATACAATGATAAAGCTTCTTTGTTTATACTTATAAACATAATCTTGTTTTTATCATTATTATGGTATTTTTATTGATGTTTCTGTGCATGTTAGTGTACTAAGTAATACCTTTGAAGTGGAGTACTCTATTTACAAGTAAGAAATAAGAATAGGCACCATAATAGAGAAACATGGACATCGTATTAAAAAAAATCATATAAAAAATAGCTGAGACTTCTCTGAAAACAAGATTATGTTTATAAGTATAAACAAAGAAGCTTTATCATTGTATTCTACTGTTTCACAGAAAATTTTCTGGTTCATTGCAAATTCACAGTTATACATGGGCGTTTACACATAAGATGCACACACACACACCCTTCTTTATTAAACTCTACAGCAGAGGTGACTAATGTTTCAATGCTTGTTAGTGCACTGTTTCCCTCAGTCTTCCTGGGAACCCCTTTCAGCCTTTTCTATCTTTCTTTACCATTTATTTTTTTCACATCTAGAAAGTGTGTTCTCTTTTAGAAGAGTGTGCATGAGTTTTTTTCCCCTTTTACTTCAACCACCTACATCCAAAACATTACAGTCCATATAGTACTGTCATGCAACAAACAACTTATTAAAATAAACCCAGATATCCAGAAATATTAATGATTTCCAGCCCAGAAAGAGTTACAGGCACAGTGTAGAAATATCACATAGTCAGGTCACACTTAAGAACGTGCAACCAGACCTTTCCAGCCTCACATTTCATGTTGCTTAAAGCTGTGGCTATGAGATGTAAAATGCTAACAAACCAGACTGATGGTGTTCTAAAACAGCTTTGAATGGATATAGATGATTAAGAAAAGTGTGGAAAATTATGAACTGGGTTTGCTCTCTATGAAGTTTCAATGACTTGAAATGGGAAAAGTGTGAGCTCAAGAAGCTCTATTTACTCACATGCAATTCTAATTGTATTTGTATGGAAGCCTTTCCCCCCAGACTCCACTTAAAGACAGAACAGCACTCAAACATACAGTAAGAATGTGGTTTTTTTCTAGGTGAAAGAAACCAGCTGCACCTGAAGCTTGCTGCATGATTTAGCATGATTAAAAATGGGCAGACACTTGTAATAATAATAACATTTAATGGTACAATAGACATATAATGTACAATGTGTTCTTGGGGAAGATGTCTCTCCTCACTTGTTTCCTTCAAGGAGATTCCCTCATAATCTTAAAGTACAAGATTATTTATTATCCTCTCAAACCTAATCTACCTGTTCCCCACAGGATAGCCCATATTCCCTCATGGGAGAGGTACTTCCAGCTTTCCTGCATCTCTTGAACTTGTGCATAAAGACGATGTGCAGGGCTCATGTTTTATTCTGTAGGAAGAACAAAATATCAGAGAGAAGAGAGCTGTGGGGAGACAAGTAGGATTTGGATGATGTTCTTTGCTGAAATAACCTTGCAGTGAAGTCCCACGGGTCCCAGATATTCCAGAGCTGTAGCAGTAGCAAGGAGAGGACTTTACACATGCAGCAGGTAGCATTTGGATGCTTGTGCAATTAGCCAATGAGCTATTCCTCTTCTCCTCTGCAAAGAGGGCCAACTCCCACCAAAAACAGCATCCATAATTATCATAGAATTATAAAGTCATAGAACAGACCATGTTGGAAGGCACCCTGAAAGATAATCTGGTAGAAAATTTCATGGGAAAGGGATCCTAGATGAGATTATCTAGCACCCATTCCAATCCCATTTTGAAAACCTCCAGTGATGGAAACTCTACTATATTCCTGGGAAGGTTGTTCCAGTCATTAATCTTTCATGGTAAAGAAAATACTATTATACTGAGATGAAGCTTCTCCCAATGCAACTTGTACCCATTGTCCCTTGTCTTCTCCATATGACACTTTGTGAAGAGAGAGCCTCTCTGTTATCTTTGTAGCTGCCCTTTAAGTACTGGACTACTGTGATAAGGTGCCGTCCAAGCCTTCTTTTCTCCACGGAGAAGAGTCCTAATTCATTCAGTCTTTTCTCATAGCACAGGTTCTCCAGTCCTTTGACCATCTTCATGGCTCTCCACTGGACCCTTTCCAGTCTGTTCTCATATTTCTTGAATTGTGAGGACCAGAACTGGACATTTCAGGTGTGGCCTGAGGAGTGTTGAATAGAGAGGGATGATCACATCTCTGTCTCTGCTAGTAGTCCCCCTGCAGATGCAACTCCGGAACCAGTTTGCCTTCCCTGTTTCAGCAGTGCACAGCTAAGCCATCCTGACTGAGCTGCTGTCTCCCAAGACCCTCAGGAATCTTTCAGCAAGGCTGCTCCCCAGACACAGAGGTCCTGGCCTGTACTGGACTCTGTGGTTATGTCATCCAAGGTGCAGGACCTTGCACTTGGCTTTGTTAACTTCATACTGTTCTTTCTAGCCCACTCTTTCAGCCTGTCCAGGTCTCTCTAGAAGAGCCCTCTCTCTGACACGTCCACCTCAGCATTCAGTTTGATGTCATCAGCATTACCTTTACTCAAGCCAGCCCTAAGTACTGGAGATAGCCCTTGTCAGATGCAATTAATATACAAAGACCTGTGGATTTCAGACATCAAGGAAAGGTTATACTCATCCATAGGTACAACTCATTGTACTCCCTTCTTCACTCTCCTGATTTCACTGGCTGCACTGAATCTTCCTGGGAGCTATTTCACACCAGCCCCTGTGGAAGGTGAGCTATGGGTCCTGAAATAATATGCAGGCTCTCCAACCTATCCTGCTTGCCAGGTGAATTCCTGAATGCATTTCCTGCAATCTGAGGCAAGTCCCAAACCTCACTGAAGGGATCTGTCTGTATGTCCACAGCCTGGAAAGGTGTCTCATTAAATGATGAATGAATACTATAGTTGGATCCACAGGATTTGAGTTCTCTTGAGAGAGGGAGACTGACATCTAGTAAGTCAGTTACTTAACTGAAGTTATACACTGTGGTAAAACTTCAACTACCAGCAGCACAGCTTTAGTGCCATTCAGAGCCTTGCTCAGGGACCTGAAAGCTAGACATATTCAAAACAAGCTTTTGTGAGTTTCTATCCCCATCTTTTGCAATGCAAAAGAATGTCACTTTCCCCACTGAGCTGTGATTCCACCTGTCAACATGTTCTTTCCGTTCTTGTAACTTTTCATCTTGCTCAGGTTTTTGTATAGGACACAATTTATCATATTCCTTTGTGTACACTTCTCAGGCTTTGCTTAAGCCTTAGTTTTTGCTTAAGCCAGGTTTTGCTTATCCTGATCTAAGAACCCTGTTCCTAGACTCTAATCTGAAGTCTTTATGCAAAACATTGGCACCATCTCCAAGCATTATAACCTAGCAAATTTGCTGCCACTCAGAAAATGCAATGCCACTGGATTCTTCACATGGCTTTAAACATTCATCTTGCCTTTAGGCTTTTCTTCCACTGAAGAAATGAACAAAAACCCCAGGCAAGACATATGGTTTTTTAAAATCCTCTGACAGTAAAAATGACTGTGTCAGATAGTAAAAAGAATGTAAACTAGACAGTGTTCTCCCTCTGTCTCCCCTAGACTTAGAATGTAGTAAGCTCCCATTGCTAGGACAGTAACCACACAAGAGAAAAACCTTTTGTTCAACTTACAAAATACATCAGATGAGAATTGCAAAGGGACTGTTTTTCTTCGTGCAATGAAAGTCATGCAGTTATTTTCAGGAAGTGAGGAGTGAAATCTGAATTTAAAGGAGCATGACACTCAAAATGTTTGAAGACATAAGATATAATCCCTGTGCACTTGGAATCCTGTTGTATATGGTGCATCTGTGGTATGGAAGAGGGGTTAAGAGAATGGGCAAGAGAAAGTAGAATTAATGAAAACCATCATCCTTATGAGATGTAATATGCAAGAAATAAAGGTGACCCAATTGCATGACCAGCCACTGGTAGTGATTGAATAACAATTGACAGGGGAATATGCTATATGAAGTACTAGGATGAGAGATATATGCCCCTCTCTTTTGCATTCAGGCTTTCAACACTTCCTATCTATACTAAAATTTCAAAATCAGATTTCCTTGCAGAGCTGGGAATAGTCAGATTAATGTGACAGCCCATGACAACTTTGGAGAGTAAGCTTTGAACTCCTTCAGCAAAACACAAAACTCTGGAATTTGCCAGTTCTTTTGTTTCCACTCCTGTTCCAGACAGTGTGCTCTATAACTCTTAAAATAAGTATTGCTGAATGCAGTGCAAAGAAATGAAACCCATCAGTTTCATTTCCCTAGTTTATCACCTTATGACAGAAACAATATACATCTGGGTAGTAGGAAAGACAAGTGTCATGTGCTACCTGAACACAACTGGCTCTGCATATGTCAGTTGAGCCACATGTTATATTTCCACTCATTTCTCAGAATCAACATTAAAAATAAGCATAGGAATAATAGCATAACAATTCCAGATGTATGCTAGCTGATGTTAGTGGTGACTGCAATAAAGCCATCTGGGCTGTAGATGACTGGGGGAAGGGAACAGCTTTTGTACTGCAGAAGGCATGGACAGAAGCAGAAGAGAGAGGGGGATGAGTTGATAACCCAAGTAGCTCTAGCATTAGGCTAAGATTTCAGTGGTGGCACATTAATCACTACTAAAACCTAAAGCAAGACAACAGCAGCATAGTGTGAGGCATGCCAATCGCCAGACATTTTTTTTCCCCTCTTGTGTAAATATATTGCTTTTCATTAAGTGTTACCTGACTGTTGGAAATCTCACACAAGTGGCAGTGGAAGAGAGGATCCAGGGTCACCAAAGCAAATGTTGGGAACACATTTAATTGCCATGAATATTTAATTCTGAAATAAATAGTTCCTTCTTAATAGTATGGAAGTGGGTTTTTTCTCTCTCCCTGAGGAAAGTCTTTTCTCATACTGCCTCCTTCTTAACATCTACATAAAGTCTATATCCATACTTAGACAGGATTTAGCCAACATTAGTGAAGCATTTTGCAGTAGAAGCTTTTACATAGTTAATTAAACTTTGCTAAGAAATGAGAGTCCTTTCACTCTTGGAAAAAGTAAGTTGAGCAGTTGACAGCAGCATGGGGTAGTGCAACATGTGCCAGAGATGCCACCTCCCTGTTCACAGTTTGTGGGAAGATATCACCATTCTTGTGCTTCGTCACAGCACATGTTTTGAAATAGACAGTCAAACTGTCAAATNTCAGGCTTTGCTTAAGCCTTAGTTTTTGCTTAAGCCAGGTTTTGCTTATCCTGATCTAAGAACCCTGTTCCTAGACTCTAATCTGAAGTCTTTATGCAAAACATTGGCACCATCTCCAAGCATTATAACCTAGCAAATTTGCTGCCACTCAGAAAATGCAATGCCACTGGATTCTTCACATGGCTTTAAACATTCATCTTGCCTTTAGGCTTTTCTTCCACTGAAGAAATGAACAAAAACCCCAGGCAAGACATATGGTTTTTTAAAATCCTCTGACAGTAAAAATGACTGTGTCAGATAGTAAAAAGAATGTAAACTAGACAGTGTTCTCCCTCTGTCTCCCCTAGACTTAGAATGTAGTAAGCTCCCATTGCTAGGACAGTAACCACACAAGAGAAAAACCTTTTGTTCAACTTACAAAATACATCAGATGAGAATTGCAAAGGGACTGTTTTTCTTCGTGCAATGAAAGTCATGCAGTTATTTTCAGGAAGTGAGGAGTGAAATCTGAATTTAAAGGAGCATGACACTCAAAATGTTTGAAGACATAAGATATAATCCCTGTGCACTTGGAATCCTGTTGTATATGGTGCATCTGTGGTATGGAAGAGGGGTTAAGAGAATGGGCAAGAGAAAGTAGAATTAATGAAAACCATCATCCTTATGAGATGTAATATGCAAGAAATAAAGGTGACCCAATTGCATGACCAGCCACTGGTAGTGATTGAATAACAATTGACAGGGGAATATGCTATATGAAGTACTAGGATGAGAGATATATGCCCCTCTCTTTTGCATTCAGGCTTTCAACACTTCCTATCTATACTAAAATTTCAAAATCAGATTTCCTTGCAGAGCTGGGAATAGTCAGATTAATGTGACAGCCCATGACAACTTTGGAGAGTAAGCTTTGAACTCCTTCAGCAAAACACAAAACTCTGGAATTTGCCAGTTCTTTTGTTTCCACTCCTGTTCCAGACAGTGTGCTCTATAACTCTTAAAATAAGTATTGCTGAATGCAGTGCAAAGAAATGAAACCCATCAGTTTCATTTCCCTAGTTTATCACCTTATGACAGAAACAATATACATCTGGGTAGTAGGAAAGACAAGTGTCATGTGCTACCTGAACACAACTGGCTCTGCATATGTCAGTTGAGCCACATGTTATATTTCCACTCATTTCTCAGAATCAACATTAAAAATAAGCATAGGAATAATAGCATAACAATTCCAGATGTATGCTAGCTGATGTTAGTGGTGACTGCAATAAAGCCATCTGGGCTGTAGATGACTGGGGGAAGGGAACAGCTTTTGTACTGCAGAAGGCATGGACAGAAGCAGAAGAGAGAGGGGGATGAGTTGATAACCCAAGTAGCTCTAGCATTAGGCTAAGATTTCAGTGGTGGCACATTAATCACTACTAAAACCTAAAGCAAGACAACAGCAGCATAGTGTGAGGCATGCCAATCGCCAGACATTTTTTTTCCCCTCTTGTGTAAATATATTGCTTTTCATTAAGTGTTACCTGACTGTTGGAAATCTCACACAAGTGGCAGTGGAAGAGAGGATCCAGGGTCACCAAAGCAAATGTTGGGAACACATTTAATTGCCATGAATATTTAATTCTGAAATAAATAGTTCCTTCTTAATAGTATGGAAGTGGGTTTTTTCTCTCTCCCTGAGGAAAGTCTTTTCTCATACTGCCTCCTTCTTAACATCTACATAAAGTCTATATCCATACTTAGACAGGATTTAGCCAACATTAGTGAAGCATTTTGCAGTAGAAGCTTTTACATAGTTAATTAAACTTTGCTAAGAAATGAGAGTCCTTTCACTCTTGGAAAAAGTAAGTTGAGCAGTTGACAGCAGCATGGGGTAGTGCAACATGTGCCAGAGATGCCACCTCCCTGTTCACAGTTTGTGGGAAGATATCACCATTCTTGTGCTTCGTCACAGCACATGTTTTGAAATAGACAGTCAAACTGTCAAATAACTGTGACATATGTTCATATCTGCAGAGATGATATCTGTTAAGGATTAAAGAGATAGAATTGGATAATATAGTAACTGAAGAAAAGTATTTGCTATTAAAACAAAGACAGGTCATTTGTTCCTCTCTCATACAACATTATTTTGTACTATAGAAAGAAAAAACTAATGAAAATTTACTTTTAAATGAGATTTCCTTTCTTTTTTTCCTGTACCACCTAGTTTCTTTAGGACTTCTTTCCCATTGATTGCCTTCTTGACATCTGTTAAAAAAAATTAATAAAAAAAAGACACAGAGATCGACTTAAGAACAATTATGTAGTAGAGGAGCTGCAAAAGTGTGTGCAGAACATTTACTCATGTGCACATGCATGTGTATCCTTGCTTGTAAGTCCTGTCTTTCATTATTTTTTTCATACTGAGTTGCTTGCTCTAAGAGTGGAGAGAGTTAGTGACTGCTGGAACCCAATTGTGCATTTTTAGAAATGCAATGGAAATTTTCAGAGCTTGTGGTACTCATGACTAATCCAACAGTGGAGGAGCCAAAGTACTTCTGAAATGTGAACTTTCCTATGCATTGCACTGAAATATGTCTCTTCAAAAGTACACTGAAGATTTTTACATCCAGGGTAGTCAATTTAAGACCCTTTTATGGTAACTGGATAGTGATAAACAAATCTATGGCACAATGCATCTATCTCATCTAAAATGGCCCAGATGAATCATTCCTTCAAAAAATCTGTCTTTTGCCACTGACATTTGAATGTGTAAAAGTTAGAGACAATTCCATCCTGATAGTCATGCAGAAATGCAAAGTGCTAGTTTAATTACCTAAGATTTTTTTAATTAATAAGGAATCACACCTACAGTCATTGATTTGTCTGGAAAAGAAGGGATGGTACTGTCAATATGAATCTCAAACCAATACAGTTGAGAGGCAGCTGACAAACCACACACAATAAAAGTTGCTTCAAAGCATATGAGAAAAAGGGGGAAACCCCCTGACTTCTTTCTGAAGTCAAGGCAAAAAATACCTATATCTAATTGTAAGGTGACTATTACTTATATTTAATTGTAGGTAACTATTACTACCAGCACAACAGAGAGACTAGCTGGTCACTCATTGACTCAATTTCTCTAGAAAGATGGAGACAGTCTTGTTCATGTCCAAACTGAAAACATGTCTCTGTAGCTAGTAACAGACTTGTGAATGTAATCACAACGCAGTGGTTTTTTAATGAACTAATTGTTTCTTCTTTTCATTTTTCTGTCTGCTGGTGGCTCCTTTCCTTTGGTGAAAGATGCTATCGGAAGGTTATCTCTGTGGAATTGCCTACCTTTGTGAAGACCTGAATCCTGAGCTCTACAGAAAGAGTTTGGCCAAGGAAGTGGTGTATGAAATGAAGTCCATTAGTTGTTCTTCCACAGAAGAGGCACAAGGAAAAAGCCTCCTTCAGAAGTGCAGATCTGCTGGCAAGTGTGTTTCCTCATTCTGCTCCAGAGGTAGCAAGCATAGCAGAAGGCAGAAGGAGAATGCCCTACAGCCTACACAGCATCCCTCTCCTGTAGGGCAGCCATCTCTGGCTATGCATGTCTGCGAGGGGCTGACAAGAAGAGACCCCTACCTGGTTCCATCTTCCTGCAAAAGCATTTGCAAGAACTACAATGATTTGCATATAGCCGGGGACTACGTGGTGCCGATCAGCTCAGTTACAACAGATTTCACCTGTGACAGTGGCATAGGTCCCTTCTTGGAGTCCTCAGAGATTCCTCCCCCTCTGGAGTCCATGAGGGTCCCCCCCTCCAGAGACACCAGCCGCAAGCTGGTCCAAGGCTACTCTTCATGCTGGAGGCTGACAAGCTTAGTGCCTCACCAGCAGCCTCTCTCTGACTCAGCCCTGAACGACTACCTTGAACAGAAACTGGTGGAACTGTATAAGCAGTACATCATGGATAGCACAGCAAACAGGGCATCCCCCACTCAGATCCTGACCTCTGAGCTTATCATGACTAATGTAGATCAAATCAGCACGCAGATATCACGGGAGAGGAATATGGAAACCTCCAAGGCCAAAGACATTGTCATTAACCGCTTTTTACAAATAGCCAGTGAAAAAATATCCTCAGAAATTAGCACACCGAGTCTACATATTTCCCAGTATAGCCACACTAATGCATAGTGTTTGAACGTCTGGAATTATAATTATGTTCTTCAAAGTAAATTTTTAGTTTCTTAAGACTTTTTTTTTTTTTTTTTGCTTCATAAAAATTCATTTGCCATCTACCGCTTTGTAAACTTTCCAGTACATACTAAATAAGCAAAAATACCTGTGAAGTACAGCTCCAGTTGTGGACTAGATTATTTATTAGTTTGGATGGGTTTTTCTGTAAGTTTTTTCCCTAAGAGCTTATTTTAGTAAACATCAGACATTAAAAGTTTTGTAGAAAAATGACTAAGAGCATAGGACACTCTTCCAGGTGCTCATGTGTTTGCTTTCTTCCCCATGTGCTTGACATATAATTCTCTGTCTGGGGTCTGCCACCCTACCCCTGGGTCTGTGTGAAGCAAAGGCTTACACCCACACAAGGACAAGCACAGTGATGCCAGTCACAGAAATACAGAATTTAGGATTTAATCTATTTTATTTTGCTGTCCTAAATGTCTTTACTTATGATATCTCTCACAGAAGTTTTTATAAATTGAAGGAGAGCGATTGAAAGAACTTTGACTGTTTAGTTTGAGGAAGAGCAGACAGAGGGGAGGCCTCATCACTCTCCACAGCTACCTGAAAGGACATGGTATAATATAAATACTAATTTATAATAAATATTCATAACATGTTTTCATGTTATTGATTCAACAGTGTCATTTTGGCTTTTTGTTCTTTCTTTTTATTATTACTGGTTTTGTTTGTTATGTAAGGCATGCCTTCATGTATATTTCATCCCAAATGTAAAGCAGTAAACATGTCAGTTTGTTCTATTGCTTCTGTCTTTCTGAAGATTACCAGGGTACTTCCGTTTATTTTCCTGCTTATGCAATGAAGGAGTATCCAAAAAGCATTTGTCATAAGAATCTTTGATATGTGAATCCAGAGATTGCAATCTGTTGCCATAGCAGCCTACCCAAATACTATTATTCAGCAATTTAAGATAGGTAATTTCTGTCATATACTATTTCTGTACCGTGATCAAATGCAATTTACAAATAGAAAAAGAAATGCTGTTATTAAGAGAAAATAACATTTGTGGTAATGTATAGATGCACATGTGTTCTACATGAAAATTCCATTACCAACAGATCTCTTGAATCTCTTGAAACTCTGAATAAAAAAGATTCAGTAGAATCTAATGGACAGCAAAAGCAAGCAAATAGAATAGTTTTATGATACTGATTCAGGCTTTTCAAAACACTAGGTTTTTTTCATGCCTATTGACATTCACATCACTGAATTTTAGTAGAAAAGAGGTAGTAGAAACCAGCATGCAGAGCTGAATGCATAAATCAATACCCTTCCAGAAAAATCTGACACCTTCCTTCATCAGAGAATGTAATCGATCCTTTTGCTCAACTCTACCCACTCCACAGACTGCATCCTGTGCAAAAAAACCCAAACACCAACAAACCAACAGTGGTTTATTATTTGTCAGAATTATTATTATCATTAGTCAGAAATCCAGATCTTGGTTTTCCCCCCAGATGGTAGAGCTGCGACAGAGACCTGCAGGCAGCACCGGCTCACCACTGCCTCCCTTCTCAGAACTGACGCAGGAAACATCAAGGGCAGCTGGAGAACAAGGGCTGAGGGGTCTGCCCAAACCCATGTGAAAATGGCCTCTCACTTACTGGGTTCACTCCACAGCTGCTGTGCCATGGGGCTGCAACAAGAACTAGGGACTTGCACTCAAATTACAGTGCTGTAGTAGCACTGTGCTGGAGAGCAATGGAGAAAGAAGACAAATCTGAAATGCACAAAAGCACTGCTCGTGCATATAGAGAGTGTGCTTTATACTATGATTAATCAGTCAAAAAATTAATTTTCATGCAGATTTCTTCCAAGCACTCAGTATCATCATATCTACTTTCAACTAAATGTCTTCTTTCGTATTGCCAGACTGACAGTTATAAATTTTATTCTTGGAAGGGTTATAATTGAAGAAATCTATTTATTCTGGAAAGACAGCATCAACCACTTCTCCTCCACACGTGTTTATATTTTTCCCTGCCTAAATATATCCCCCATTTCAGTCTGAGCCCTGTAGTGTACCTGCTTCTCACATGAATGACACACCAACCTCATACCACTATCAGAAGCCATACAAGGTAGCGCTTGGATTTAAGGCGATTTCTACACAAACAACTATTTCTTCCATTCCACTGTACTCAGCTGAAAGCATGCTTATGTATCTGTCTGTCTTTCGTTTAAAACTAACCTTCCCCTGCATAGGTGCCTCTAGGTGTGGCTGTTTCCTGCTAAAAGCACTTGGATAGCAATTAGGCTGCTATTACCATGAGTCAGGTTGTTATCTAAAGTGATTATCATCTCTCCCCTTCTCCCTCCCCTTCTCTTCTACCTCAGGGTCAAACGTTTAAAGAGAGAGATCCTTTTTTTTTTTTTTTTTTTTTTAGTAACTCGCTTAAATAATTTTCAGTCAGGGGTACATTGTTTCTCGAGCGTATCAAAATGTTGAAGGGGTCCTGGTGGCTGGGTAGTGCATGTTGGAGAGGAGATTTTTAATTCTATTTTCACAATACTTCCTAATAATATGGCTATTGTAAAATGACTAAGATTAAGAAGACAAATTCAAATTAATATTTCAGTAACTGGTTGATAGGTTGACCAACTGTCAAGAAACTCATCTCAGAAGGACAGTTTTAAACCACCTTCAGCATACTCTAGCAGCTTCCTTAGGCGTTTTTCACAGAGCTTATTACTTATTGCTGACAACATGATTATAGCAGCTAGGAGTTTTCTTGTTTATATATAGTGTGACTGTGCCCCCAAGAGTCTGAGCCTATCACCATGGCAGATAAACACTACCTGCATGCCTCCAGGAAAGCTGGGCATGCAGTGTGATGAGGAAGATCATTGGCAGGGCGAGAAAAGAGAAAGAAAAGTGGGTTGTCAGATTTTTTTGCAACTTGAAGCTCCTACATTTGGGTTTAATAATTTTTCTGTCTCTGATTTTTGTCCATAACAAGAAGTGGTGAGTTGAAGAAAAAGGTATATAAAGAGCAGCTTTACAAGTTGTAACTTGTCATTCCTTAACTACAGCATCCATTTTTTTTTGTCTAAAATGCAGTTTATGACCTTTCAGTCGTAACTTCGGTCTTAACCCTTCCTCTAGAGATTTCCTTAGAGATTTTCCTACTGAAATATCAGAGAGACATAAAGCAATTAGAGTGATACTGTGCCAAGATTCTCCTGAGCTACCTAGAACATGAAATAATACTTACAATTTTATGTTAATAGTCAATTTTTATTTTTTTTTTATAGAGTGAAATAAAAACAAAGATACAGTTGACAAGTATCCTAATATTATAAGGAAAAAGCTTGATATTCTGCAATGGGGGTTTTCAGCAAAATTTAAAAGGATTTTTGGATCTGAACAACTGTTTGACATTGAAAGTGTGCCTGGCCCCAATGGCTGACTCCCAACTCATTTGTGGACAGGGAGAAGTGGTAACTTTCCTGAAAGCCTCTTTCTCTTGCTTCTTTCTTCCTTCACCTCTTGAAAATGAAGATGGAGAAGAGAACAGAAATAGCTAGTCATTTCTCATTCCTTACTTGCACTTAAAAGAGAGCAGTCATGCTGATGGGAAATCTTTTCCCAGGTAGAATGCCCTGGAGACTTTTAAAAAAACCTTGAAGTTAGTTAAAATTCTTGAACATAGCATGCCTGACTTCTCTGCTTCTCAATTATCTTATCCTGGCCTGGGTGACCTGACTTGTCCCACATGAACACAGCTGTACTATTGCTTGCATCTGCAGTGGGAGCCAGAAATATGAATGCTTTTGAAAATCAGGCATTTATATTTCAGCTGTCTGTGGGAGTGAGACACACAGAAACAATGAAAAAAAAAAAGCTTCAGAGCAGCTTGTCCTGATTAAAGGCACTCTAACACAGAGGCCTTGGTGTCCAATTTCATGGAACATAATCCAACACGCACATGGTCCTCGTAGCCTACTGTGACTGCATGCTGGTTTGCAGCCTTTGAAGGGACAGATCTTTCCAAAGCACAGAGTTTGTGTTTGTCTTCATTTCTGCATTATAGAAAGCTGTTGTGTCTGGAGGCAACAAGATGAAAGGCACAATGTCCAGAGCCATTTGCAAAAGGAGGAAGTGAATTTGCTGTAAGGTGGAGAGAAATGAAGACTCTTTGACATGATATTCTTTCATTGTTCAGAGGTTTCACAACACTTGACAACTGAAGATCAGTATCTTCTAAGGAAAGGTTGTAATTTTGATGTTCCTTCTATTGCAAGCCTTGTAAGGGGAGCAGATATTCTGCTGAGTACTTCTGAACTCTAATAAAACTAGAAGGCATGGTTGCTCCCTACCTTGACAAATATCTAGGTACTGAAGAAGGAAAGCAAGATAGTTTATTGCCTTTTATCTGTGAGCTCTAAGTCAAAAGAATAGGTATGCAGCACTGTAGTTAGAAATCATGTAGAAGTTCTTGAATCTTGCCTTTTTTTCTTCCTGATCTGAATTTGTAGCTGGACACATTTTTATACAAGCTCTAGAGAAGGTGTCTAACATGAGCAATATTTTGAAGCCATTTTTAGTACTGTTCCTTCTCCATATCTTGACCTAAGCCTTAATTTTAATGTCTTCTTGATGCATGTCATTAGAACTAATTTGAATCAATTTTATATCTTCATTCAGCTAGCCTGTAAATTAACAGAAGAAAGGCCTACTACATCTAGCATGACATACATTCATGAATGTAAAATGTCAGCTGGAAAGCTTTTATTTTTTCAAAGTGAAATTAACTGTTTAAAAATACTCCCTAGAAATAGAAGACCTATTAGAATGTCTATAGAAACAAGTAGGAACTCAAACTGATCCATAGCACCTTGGGGAATAAAAAGACTTTGGATTACTGAACTGTTTCCTCTTAATTATATATTCCTGTTCCAGATCTCACTATGAAAAAAAAAAATTACATTAAACAATATAGATTACTCCTCATTAAAAAATATTTTAGAAGTATAATTTAAATAACTCATAAAAGTGAAGTACAAGATGGTGTGGGAATGGAAGAGTGCTTTGTCAACCTTCTGTTAAGAAATTCTTCAGAAGTGAATTGCAGTAATTTAAAATAATTTAAATTGACTGACCTTCATTTTTTTCCCCTGCTTATTATTAAATTTAGTGAGGAGTACATTTTTTTTTTTACAAGAAATAAGGAGAGACAACAATCTAAAAAAAAACCCCAAAACTATAAGGTGAAGATTGTGGGTAGGAAATAGCTACTAAGCACTTTTTATGCCTAATCACAGAAATGAAAACAGGCCCAAGTCCTCAAATGAGACTAAAAGTGAGTGATATTTGAATCATGCAAGAGAAACACAGTTGCAAAAAGAATCCTAGAAAGCTTCTATAAGAACCCTTCCACATACAAATCAAGTGAAAAAATGTCTTCTTGAACTTTCCAATCTTACATATTGAATTTATTTTCCTTTGCTAAGAGGGAAAATAAAGACTACAATTATTGACAAATGCTAGACTAAAAACAAAAGCTGTTGTGCAAAGGGTGCTTAAAAGCTTGATAAATTTAACAATTCGGGGCTTTGAGGGTTTTGAAACTGTCCTAAACAGTGTCCTCTATCAAGCCAGTTATGTTATTTCATATGGAAATATTTGAACATAGGAAGATACAATTTGCTTTCCACAGAATATTTGTATGAAAAAATATGCTTATAGAGAAGTGAAATAAAAAGGATGATGTGCAACCAGTGTGAGATTATTTTAAAGCTGATCATACAGGATATTTCAGAGCTACAGAATTTCTAAATAAAAGCTTTATTTCATGAAGATTTTAATTACTAGTGAACAACTATATGTTAAGAAATATATGAATGGAAAGTCTGGTTCTAAATTCAAAGTAATGGCACAGGAGTTCAACAGCATAAACAAACTCTGAAAGATTGGTGTGTGCATCTCATCGTGCAATCTCTTCTGCTTCCTTTTCAGTGCATTTGATGTTTATAAGCTCTTGAGCGAGACTTCACTTGCTATACACCTGCTTCACCTACAAGTAAAAGGGTTTTTTTTTGCTTCAAAAAACTAGTTTGGGATCAATTTTTAATTCAGTATACACACTGTAGGAATGGTAGAGGTTTTGTTGTAGGCAAGACATGAAGAAACTGAATTCTGTGTAAAAATCTATATAGCAATCACTAAAAGAAAAGGAAACCAGCCAAAGTTATTTATCTTTTCAATTTTATGAGTGACTGGAGAACTAGTGGGCATTTAGTCTGTAAAAGATTGAATGTAGAGGAAAGAAAAATGAAAAGTCTTTTCATCAGAGTATTTAAAACAGTTTGGTTTTGTTCAAGTTTGGGGGATTTCTATATTTCATCTTTTAACTTCTGTGCCTAATGAATACATTGAACAAAGTGTATTAATATTAATAAGAAGCAGATAATTTTGGGTACTTCTCAGAAATAGAAAAATATTCAAGGGATTTTACCATTAATATATGCAACAGCCACAATTGAATTTGAGGGCCAAATGACTAATTCTGAGGAAATATCTAGTTTTCCTCACATTAACTGTCTAATATTGTGGTTATATTTAGAGTAGTGAAAATATATATCAATGTATAGATAAAAATGTATTTATTTTCATGGTTCAAGCAATTTGGTTTTAAATTATTTTTAAAAGGTTTAAGCCATAATGCATTTAGGAGCAAGTTAACTGAATTGACCTGTGCAGTGCTAATATTAGCCATGGTTCCTGTAATTGAAGCACACGACATAATGTGGTTATAAAGACGAAGTATAGGATTAGAATTGTGTTGATTGTAAGATTTAATTTGAAACTATTTCCTTTGGGAGCTTTAGTATCAGATGGATCACAGTTTTAAACCTAACCTCTCTTCCTCCCAAAAAGCTGCATGAATTTGACATATCTTTTCATTATGCAAAAGTTCATAAAGTACAGAAATGGGCATGCTGCTATGATTTATTTATTGATTAATGTGTAAGTTTGACTGAGGATAAATGTTTGAAAATAAGCAGTGCATGATTGAAGTGAACATAAGACTAAAGACAAATGAACATACTTTAGCCTCTGATGTGGTCATGCAAGAATTAGAGCTAGCTAAATGAAAAAGTTTGGGTTTTTTTTTTCTGTACAAAATGGTTGTGAAGTTTAAAATTGGATGTATAACCATTATTTTCTTATCTATCTGAGTCTTCAGAAAGCCTGAAACAATATCTCTGGGCAAAGAAGCCAGTGTGCTTGGCACCGTGCCAAGTGCAAGCCATATTCACAAGTTGTTTTTGATGTGTAGAACAGAAAAAGAGAGGAAGAAATAGGCCAGAAAAACAAAATATCCTCTGTTGCTCTTTCAAAAGTCAGCCCAGCTTCAGTGCTGGAAACACTATGTGGGGGTTCAGGCAGAACCTCTGCCAGTTGTCCTAATCCACATTTCCAATCTCTTCACCAGCATACCCTTCATTTCTTACTGGTTGCACCTTGACAAGTGCTGAGTGATTCACAACACTGCTTATTTCACCACCAGCAAAGAGTGTTCACCCTTCCACTGGCTGCATGTGCTCTGTGGAGTTGTCTTGATAGCTTGTAGCTAGGTAGATAGGTTGTCTTGTAGTTTTCAGGTCAAGGGCGTAAAAAAGGATGATGAGTTGAATGTAAGGGTATGGAAATGTAGGAGTAAAAAAAGTGCTCATTACATTTTGAACAATTTCTATGTCTCATTTCAAGATGGGAAATCTGAGCCTGTGCCATCTTATTACTTGCCAGATGCTAATTTCACCCAGGATAATTTTCTGGAGCTTTTCCCATGGCTGTATTTTGATGCGAGGATATCTGAGCTCTAGCAGCTCTTAATTCTAGTTCGAATATTAGTGCCAGGCAGCACACAGAGAGGAGAAATCTCATTATTTTTCTTCAGGATTCCACACTTGGCAAGAGCTGTAGCAAATGAATTGTAAAAAGCTGGTAAAAGGGCACATCATCCCTTCAGTAGTATGCAGTTCACACATTGCTTATGTCAAAATGCTGTTACTTCTCAAAGGGGTTTTATTAGGCAGACAGATTTTGGAGACTTTCTGGGTGGATGACATACAGCCTTACTGATGTCTGAACCTTGCAGCTTCTAGATATTTCCAAAACTATATTTCCCTGAATCCCTGCTTTATGTGATGGCAGTTGAGCTCAGTTGTTTCTCCTGTGACCTTGTGTAAACCAAGATGAAGGCAGAGCTTACACAACTTAAAGACCAACTTAACAGAATGTTACAAAATGGCAATAAAGCAGGTGTATAATAATAATGGAAAAATTTTATTACCTGTGAGCTTCACAGAACTGCTGGATGTAAGAAATATTCCAGAAACCAGGCAAGCTAGCATGCAGGTGAGGCAAGAGTGGGCATAAAGAAGCAGGAGGTGAGAAGGGACTTGGCTGTGATGAACTTGCTCTTGGCTCTTCACCACCTGCATGAAAGCCAGCCAAGAAACTATATAGAATCATAGAACGTTAGGGGTTGGAAGGGATCTAGAAAGATCATCTAGTCCAACCTCCCTGCCAGAACAGGATCACCTAGACCAGATTCCACAGGAACAGATCCAAGAGGGTTTTGAATGTCTCCAGAGAAGGAGACTCCACAACCTCCCTGGGCAGCCTGTTCCAGAGCTCTGTCACTCTCACTGTGAAAATGTTTTTCTTTGTGTTTACCCTAAACCTCTTGTGCTCCAATTTACTCCCATTGTCTCTTGTCCTAACATTGTATGACACTGAGAAGAGTCTGACTCCATCCTCCTTACACTCACCCTTAACATATTGATAGATATTGGTGAGGTCCCCCCTCAGTCTCCTCTTCTCCAGACTCTCTCAGCCCCTCCTCATAAGGGAGATGCTCCACTCCCTTAATCATCTTGGTGGCCCTGCACTGTACTCTCTCCAGTAGCTCTTTGTCCCTCTTAAACTGGGGTGTCCAAAACTGGACACAGTATTATAGATGGGGCCTCACCAGTGCAGAGTAGAGGGGGAGGAGAACCTCTCTTGACCTGCTGGCCACACTTCTCCTAATGCATCCCAGGATGCCATTGGCCTTCTTGGCCGCAAAGGCGCATTGTTGGCTCATGGCCATCCTCTTGTCCATCAGGACCCCAGAGCTGCTCTCCAACAGATCAGCCCCCAGCCTATACTGATACATGGGGTTGTTCTTCCCCAGATGCATATAACTGAGGACTGATTTAGTTTCCATCTTCAGTTCAAGTTCACAGGGACTAAAAATTGTAACATCTTTGCCCCACTGACCAGGGTGCTGCTCCTATCAGAAAAAAAATCTTCCAGCAATTCTCTGTTTTCTGGTCCCATGTTGATGATTAGGTTTAGAATGCCACATAGCAGGCTATAAAGTTTGAAGGTAGGAGAGGTGACTGAGAACATGCCAAGGTCTGTACTGCAGTCCTGAGCACTGTGTGAGTGTGGTATTTGGTTTAATGTGTATTAGACAAGCTCTGTGATTTTTTTTGCATGTGCACTGCCCACAGCAGCAACCACTTAATGCATCATTAGAATTTGCAATAATTGGATAGTATGGGCTTCTTTACAAGACAAGAAGTGTTTTTCCTGGCATTGGATTTTATATAAGTGAGCTGTTAGTCATATACCATTGCTGGTATATTTGACTTATTTGTTGCCTAATCTTTGAGGTGAATACTATTTAAGATTTATTTTGTAATTTTCACTATGCCAATGTAAAACATATAGTTTGTTGCCATCAGGTTGGAAAAAAATTACCTCTTGATGCAAAAAGGGTGTCTTCCTTTGAAACTTCCTAGTGATAAATGAAAGAAGCACCAAATTTGCCTTTTTCTTGTATATTACTTTTTGATGATGATATGGTTTTTTATGTAACATTGTGGGTTTCCTTCTTGTTCCCAAAATGCCCTTGGAAATGAGGAGTACTATCCCAGCAATGTTATTGCTCTGACAAAAAGATTTTAATTTTCAGACAGTTATAAAATATATGAATGTAGGCATAATGTTTTAGTTGCATAATGTAATGCCAAGAATAGCTCACCAGTCATCTTAATCAGATCATCAGTCACTCAAAATCCCAATAATTTGCAGCATACCTTGTTTAAATAGAGGTCAGAGAAGACATTGTTAAGGTCATCAATTAGCACTGATACTGAAAGCTGGCAGTCAGTACATGGGACATAATGATGAACTGTATAAAACTGGAAATATTTTATAATCTTAGGGTCTTTTATAATTGCTATGAATTCTTGTTCACTTACAATGTCTAATGCTTTCTGAATTGAACAGATTCACAAATTAAAGGATGAAGTGTCTTCAAATCATTAGCTCTGCAGTCTTTTTGCATCAATACAGTTGATGTAAAGTTACTGTTTTCAAACCTTTCAAAGCCTGATCAGAGCTCTGAAATGACATTGCACTTTATCTGTTCTATTCACTTATGCCCATTTAAAATAATTAGAATAGAAATTACTCCTTGCTGAGAAAAGGACAGCTGGAGTCTTCCCTCTAATCTGCATAAAACTAGCAGGCATCACACCTTTCATGGTAACAATTCTGTATAGCATTTATCCTGCCAGTGTAATTTAAAACATCTGTTTTCCTGAAGTAAGGTCAGGAAGACTGAAAAGATGAACAGCTACACTGGTGGGCTTTTTAAATAATATGAATATATTAGGTAAGTGAAAATGTTTGGGGTGTGTTTTTTTCTGTTTGGTTTTTTTTGTTGTTGTTGTTGTTTGTTTTGTTGTGTTTATCTCTGGATGTACTGTAAAGCTTCAGTCACTAAAGGCCAACACCAGCATTTCTTCCTAAATATTCAGGAAAGCATTAGAATCTAGGAGATTTTTTCAGGCGTGTTGCTTCTTGGATTTGAACACATCTTTTCTATCACAGCCACCTACTCTGCCATCTGAAATAGTCCATTAACCGACAGATTGAGGCAGCTACTTTTGATCAAGAGGTGAAAAATCACATCTTAGCTCTAAGCTTTAAAATAAAATGGGAAGAGAAGGGAAAGGAGGGAGGCGCTGGGACTCCTCTCCCTGACATCAGGTTTTGGGTGCTTTGTGCAATACGGTCTATTCTCCCTCTGCTGAGCAATCGAAGCACTACAGAGAATAACCGAGCTGCCCTGCAGCAGAAGTCCTTCAGTCATGTCAGTATTGCAAGGCAACAAACTTTATTTCTCAGTAAACACCAGGAAAAAACAAACAAACAAACAAGAAAACAACAACATGGATTTCCCCTCAGCCCTGTGCTCTCATCTTACCTGCAGAGATGTGTACCATGCCAGGGTGCAGCTGCCAACAACGCCAACCACCACTAAACTGTAGGTACAGCACGTGTCTGCAGAGCAGTAACTGGTCTGGTGCAAACCCCACAATGCAAGTACCCATGATAAAACCTGTACATCAGCTGGCAACCAACCACAGTTCTAGGGCAGACAGGAAAAAAATCTGTCGTCATGCTCAAGTGTTATCCATACAAGGAATGGATAAAAACACTAAACCAACATTTCACCTGCTGGGGTGATCCTAGCATACCTTGCCTCATCCCAGCAGTGGACATCACCTCCCTGGAGGTGCTCATAGTACTGCTCTTCTTTACTCACAGTACTTTCCAAGAGTCAACCTGAAAACCCCACAGCTCTCTTTGGAGAAAGAGAGGCAACAAGATGAATATTACCAGGCTGTTAGTCAAGTTATCACTTCACAATGCATTTTATCCAAGGAGCTTTCTGTGCAGCGCCACATTCTTAAAACCATCATCAAATTAAAAAAAATAATAAAGCCTCAGTGCCCAAAACAGATTATCTGGCTACATTAAGCAGGGATGCTGAGATTTTATAAAGTTTTCACCTTCTAAGGAACCAGTATCATCCCTTGCTAAGCAGAGGAGCAGATAATCACCCTAGTGCTCCATCTTTACTGAAATGCAAGAAAAAAAAAAA
>VYZU01024878.1:23753-70496 GCA_013401355.1 Ceyx cyanopectus | reverse complement strand
CTGAGCCTCAATGTCCACTCTGCAGATGGGGCACTTCTTGTTGGTGATCAGCCACTGATCCACACACACCTGGTGGAAAAGGTGCATACAGGGAAGGCGTCTGTGGGCAGAACAGAAACACTGCTGTTAAGGAAGCTTTGCCAGCAGAAATCCAAGGAATTGGGGGCTTTGCTACTGAGGGGTGAACTTTTCACAAGTTTCACTAGCATCTGCAGTTGAACCTGCACGTTGGCTGGTTCCAAGAGGAAACTAGACCTTAAATAGCATTACTCCAGAGCAACTGAAGTTGACAGTCCTGATTAATTCAATATATCAGCTTGGGCTCATGTTCTAAAACATGGAAAACTATCAAACAATAACCTACATTCTACCCAAAAACAGTGCAGACTGAACAATGTGCATTTTTAATTGCAACTTGGTTTATTGCTTTTTCAATAGTCTTTAACTGCAATGGGAAGCTTAGGGAGTGTTGGAAGACCAGTGGATCAAAGTATGATCACAAAGCCAGAATATTAAGTGGTATTATTCACCTGACATCTTCACCTTCCTCCAATATAGACAAGCAGATGGTACACTTCTCCTCTGTGTCTTCTTCTGTTCCTTCATCCCCATCTTGTTTGCAGTGCAGTTTCCTCTGTGAGAACCAATCAGTTGTTACCTTATTAGTAGAGATGACATTATTGACAAACTCAGTAAAGTATGTTTTTAATACATATTCAACACATACTTTGAAAACATTTAATAATATTTATTCAGTTGTATTTGAACCAAAATGAATCAAGGACTAGGAGTTGGAACAAAAATCACAGGTCTTTTCAGGTTTATTTAACTATAGCTAAAGTCTACTGGACTATGAATATATTAATTTCATATTGTTGCAGCCAGACTTTTTACTTATGCATACATACATTCATTTTATTCATTAAGAGGCAAAAACCATGCAAGTTCTTTCAAGTCTAGAATCTGAGTCATTATTTATCAAGTCTGAAAGAACCCTATAGGGACATTGATGGGATTCTAGATCACAGTATCAAACTCCAATTGAAAGACAAGATGTTAAAATTCTATATCAGATTCAAAAATCCCTAGTGTCCCAGTCTTCCTAAGGTGATCAAAGTCAAGGTTGAGACATACCAAGCAGGTAAGCACTATAAGACGATTACTGCAAAACTAAGGTCTTTCTTTCTTTGACAAGTTATCACTGAAGCCTGTTGGCAGTTTAGCTATTACCAATAGTTTTTTCATTGCTCACAAGGCTACTCACAACTGCCTCAAGTTATTAAATGATATCAGGTCACTTTTTGGTTTTGTTTATAGTAGCTTTTTATCCAGGGACCACATGAAATGAAAATTTGTCTTTGTGAAAGAAGTGGCACTGGAAGCTTTGCTCGCAACCCTTGAAATGGCAAGACACAGAAAACATGCACTCTGAAGCTGACATTTCTTCAGATTTAAGCTAAACATAGATGTGATTTTTCAAAGAAAAATTACATATAGACCACAAGTTGAGAAATCCTCACCTTTTTGTACTTATGTGGGTATGTGCATCTTTCTATAGTTCCCTGTGTTGCTCCACGGTTAACGTTGCCTAATCGTTCCTCCAAATGAATCAACTCCTAAAAAAATTATCAGGGAATAAACAGTGCAAGAACTGTTAATTCAACTACCTTGAATAACTATTAATTTTACTCTAACCCATCTTCAGAATGACAAACTCAATTCCCAACTTAAATACAGGCAAGTCAAAAAACAAAAAATCTGCTGTGTGGGAACAGTGATGAGTTCCTGTAGAAAAAAACCCCACAACACTGCCTGGTATTTTAATTTATAGGGAAACACTATTTTACTACTAAGAAAGTTAGAAGTTGTTTGTCAGCTAGGAATAATTCTCAGTGTGTTCACATGTGAGTCTAATGAGGAAAATGCAGTAAAATGCACTACATCAATAATTGCTATCAGTCATTAAGGCTTAGAAGAAAAAAAAAGTTGCATTCAGCAATGAGTCTATTAGATCCATGAGATGTCACTGAATATGTTTTTAGCAGACTAGGTCATTAACTCTCTGCATCTGATACCTTTAATTTCTCTTTTTAAAAAAAAAATTATTTTCCTTCCCTCTATTTCAACTCCTGTATTAGAGAACAAACAGGACAGCACTACAGAAGTTGTCTCCTCACTAGGAGGATCCTGGCACAGTTATTCAGAGACACCAAAGTGTCACGTGGATGCTCCATCCTATTAGCTGGGGTGGTGGGCAGAGCAAGATGTGTGGCAGTTAATGCCCACATGATGCAGGGCATCTTCCACTGCCTGACTGCTCCACAGGCTTCTGTCCTGGTGCACAACAGAAAAGTCTCTTTAAAAGGGGATTTTCTTCAGGATTCTTTTGAGCCTAGAGGTAAAATCAGGTCTCCAATACACCCTCCCCGGATTCCCTCACAAGACATTTGGACATGTATCTAGTTGGATTCTCTTACAAACCTCAAAATTGCCCCTGAAAGGGCCTCTGAATGAAGTTCCATCCAATCCCGATGAAATGTAACGGATGTGAGGGTAGCCCGCCATGTCTGGAACCTAGCAAACAGCAGATGGCAAGTTAAACCTCTTCACAACAGTGTCACTTTTCCTGCTCACTTTGTCAACTTTAAGATCCTTTTGCTTTTATTGAGTCACACTCCTCAGCTTGAGCACACAATCCCAACTCAGAGCATTCCACACCACCGCTTAGAGCTCTCTGAGCAGAGCCAGAAGCAAAACAGAAGTAAGATCAGATCTTCTCTAACCTCTCCACACCTGCACCTGCACTCACTTTCCAAGGCTCCAAATCTCCAGTATAAACTGCCATAAACGCATACCTACTTCTGTGAGCAAAGCACCTAGAAGCTACACTTGAATTACAAAAAGAACAGCTGGAAAAAAAAAAAACCAGAACAGAACAGCCAGTATCCTTATCTTACTCAAAACAACTGAGCATCTTCATAATTCAAATTTAGAAGCAGATAAAGAAGGTAACACTCAAAACTCACATCTGAAGTCACAAGCAACTACATATTCAAGCATCCACTGACTTCTTTGCATACTAAGGACACAAGCAGTGACCAAACACCACTCTCCAGTGCTCTTCAGAAAGAACGTACACACCAAGGGCTACCTTCACAGCTGGGCTGAGTCAATCATGCTATTGACTTAAAAAAAAAAACCCAAAAAACCAACAAAACTAAACCTCAAAATGGTGAGATGCCATTTCCTGAACTCATGTAGAGGGCACTGACAAGAAGATTGTAAGCAGCAGGTCATCTGGAAATACTGTGAAGCACTTCAGTATTATCTGTGCTGTTGGCTGGTAATGTCTCTGCTGTGTATGACAGCTCCAAATTCATCTCATGAGGCTGTCAACAAGTCAGACAACCAAGATACTATTTGTGAAGGCAAGTATTCCTTTATTTCCAGCAAACACTTCTAAGATTAAAATACATGAAGGTATAAAACTGCAGGAATGCACTCTGGGAAAGCAGAGGCACAAGCAATGTTAGTGATGGAACATTACAGACCAATAGGATTTTTCAAATCCAGCCTGATAACTAAAAGCTGACAGGGACAGAAGAGATTTCTCTGCCCTGATTTTTGGGTTTTTTCAAAAAGAAAAGCAGAACCTGATTATTTTGAAGTTGTTTACATGGTGCTTGTTAAATGATGACCATGTAGTGCCAACATAAGCCACAAATGCAGCCACAGTATTAGTTCACCAACTGCAGTGACACATACCTTGAGAGGTCTCCCACTTAGAACCAATCCTGCTACTGGAGACTACTTAAGAAACCCACTAAATTGAATTTTAAAGCACAACAAAATCAGCCAAGAATTTCTCAGAGGAAACTACTGAACTTGGGCAACTGAAGTATTGGATGGGACAATATAGTTTTCATGCTAATAAATGGCCCTTCATAATCCTGATAGGGAATGGCATTACACTGCTGAAAAATTATCTGAACTTATCTTGTGTACAGGCTTTTACAAAATACCACGAGAGCTCAGCTTACATTTCTGGCCAACACTGTAGAGATGCTTTTTCAAAATACAAAGTAAAAAAATGGCTCTCTTATGCCAGCAGAATAAGCAGTCTGCTAACTAATAGCAAGATTTAAAAGTAATCAGATTTCTGACTACAAGCTGGAGGAGAGGTGGGCAAGACAGAGCCCTCAGTAATGGCCAACTCTCCTGCTTTCAGCTGGAATTAACACAGTTAATTTCCTCCTGGTAGCTGGTACAGTGCTGTGTTTTGGGTTTATTGTGAGAATAATGCTGATAACACAGATGTTTTAGTTGTTGCTAAGCAGTGCTTATCCCGAGTGGAAGGATCTGTCACCTTCCCCACACTCTCCCACTGAGGAGATGCAGGAGGAGCTGGGAGGGAGCACAGCAAAGACACCTGCCCCACACTAGCCAAAGGGATATTCCAGATCAGACAACATCTTGCTCACTGTGAATTGGAGGGGTTTGGATGGGTCTTATTGCTGCCTGGACACTGGTCAGTGGGTGGTGAACAATTTCACTGTGCACCCCTTTTCTTCTGGAGTTTCTCTCTTTTTTGTCATATTCCATTATCATTTAAAAAAATCTATTTATATTACTGTATTCTATTTTAATTATTAATCTGTTCTTATCTCAAACCACAACTTCTACTTGGCTTCAATTCTTCCCCCCATCCCACTAGGAGGGGGGAGGAGTGAGCAAGCAGCTGCATGGTGCTTAGTTGCTGTCTGGGGTTAAATCACAACAACTAAAGTCCCTTTAGCAGCTACCATTCTGCTTCAAATACAAAGGGAAGATTTCAGCCCTCTTGAAACAACTTCACACACAATTTTTCAGTTAGTTTTTGTATTGAATATAAGAAAAAAAAAAGGAAAAGCTTAAAGCTAATGAAGAAACAAGAGACAGAGAAACGAGTCAGCAGTATAGAGAAGGGTTTTCATTTCAGGGTACACTCAGGCCAACTTTGAAATCTCCAGGAGATGTTTCTTTTCTGCATTTTTCCCTTTCCAATGCCTTTCCTGAAGCAACAGAAGGATACGCTGCTTGGGTAGGTGCTACAGTCTTAAATCTGGCATGGCTGGTATCTAGTTCATGATGAAAAAGTCCTGCTCCTTTTAACATCCATATTAGAACAGAGAAGCAGATAAGGCATCTATCTCCTGTGCCTTTCCTGCCTGAGGTTTCATTATTTACACCATGTATTGATCTTCATTCTTCCTCAAGTGCTGTTGAAAGAACAGCTATTTGTCCCAAATGGGCTCCATTGTGAAAACAACTTTAGCAGAAGATCTTTGCTCAGCACATAGACAGTACTGAAGTAGTAATACTGGGAATGCAAACTACTCTAAGCTAGAGTTAGACTTAAAGTAATGATGTTAAATCAAGGAGGAAAGCAGCCTAATGTTGTCTGCACAGATAGGAGGGAAGCTGTTTTTAACCATTTTTAATCCTCCTGAAGCAACATTTAAACAAGGAAAAGTTTCTTCAACTAAGATAATGAAAAAGGAGATTTTCATTCCCCACCCTGTCTTTGGACTATCAAAGCTGCTGAACATGCAATACCTCCCCCAACATATCTTGACCAGATAAAGTTCAGGTTATCTGCATCCTATTCAAATCTGAACTGGATGTACTAGAGTGTTATCAAATATGGTCTGGCAGTAGTGGGAAGAAAACTAGTCAGAGACTTGGAACACCTGATCTGACCACAGCAAGGTTCAAAACAGGTCCCAGAAATTTGAGGGAGTTCTTCTTAAAACTGTCTATACACTGTAGAACAAGAAGTCAGCACAGTGTGTATAAAAACTCAAAACACCAGCACCTTCAATTCCATTTCATCCAGAGATTTATGAATTACTGTTCTAAGAATTAGATTTCTCTACACAAACACATGCAAGAGTTTCTGTAGAGTTAAAGAACCCAATTTCATCTGACAAACTGATCAGTAACAGCAGTTCACTGAGCAGAAAAGCAAGGCCCTCTCAAGTATTTTTATCACACATTCAGGAAATCCTTCTGAAGATTCTCTATCACAGTTTATTTCGTTCTGCTTCTAAAAAGAACATAAATAAGGGGGTCACACCTACTTGGTTATGTAACATTTTAGTTGTAGGAATATAAAGTTCAGTTTCTCATCACACTGTAATGTAAGGATGAACTCTGTTTCTAGAAAATTCCCATCAATAATGGAAATTCACCCCATAATTGATGCCTTAGACCCAACAGAAAAATGAGATAAAAACTGGTATATGTTAACTTGCTGCTTCCTAATACAACTGCAGGTCCCTGAACTATTAGGGGGGCCTTTTGTCTGATAATCTAAAGCAACTGATGTTATCTGGTACAGAAGAACAAAATGGGAGAGGCAAAAGCCAGACACCCAACTGAAAAAGAATGCAGAAAATCTTAATTGGAATACAGGAGAAGGTTACAGAGTTCAGAATGTTGTTGACTGCTCTGGAAGGTCTGGTGTGGTGACTATGCAAGCTGCACATCACTAAATTCCCTGAAACATCACTGAAAACCCTGATCTAGCAGGAAAGTACTTCAGGATTATCACCATGTTTGGCAGCTAACAGCAGGGAACAAGCAACATCAGACCAGACTAGGAAGACACAGCAGTGTTGGTTGGAAATGTGCAGTTCAATCCCTAGATATTAATTCTGGCTACTAAGAGGAATTTTGGCTATATAAGACTTGCAGGCTAATTCTTAATTACAATTTTAGTATTTTTTACAGATGAGCCCCCAATTTTGATTAGATTATTAGTTTTAAGAGGCATAAATGAGTTAGCCAAAGACAATACCACACAGATACACTAAAAATACTCCATTGAACTAAACTTGTGTCTGAATTTTCATTAAATAAGAATATTTTAAATACATCTACAAACATTTCAAAAATACTCTGTAAAATTCAGAGCTGACTTTCCTTAAAAATGAAAATAATCTGTAAGAAGGGACTAGTTTACCTTCACAGTTCCTGTTGCTTATAACACTTCATGCTACAAAATGATACCCCTTATCACAAAGAACTAGGTTGATGAACACATTTGAAAACAACCAAAATCTCTAAATGGAATTCTAGCTGGGCTGTAAACACACCTTAAAAATAAAGCACCAGTGCTAATCCTCATGCACTGGGTGAGAAGTTAGTACTTTTTGAACAGTCAAAAAATTAATTAAAGAGTCTGAACTTTAAAAATCAGATGCAGAGGGTCAATGCATTGCAATGCAAGTGACAACTTAATTCCATTATGTTTTATTTGGCAAGAAGTTAGAAATGCTAGTGCCCTATACTGTTTTCTCTTATTAGATATGAGCCTGTCCTAGCTCCCCATCTAGGAGCAACACCCAGAAACACTGGAATATTTTCTTCAGTTCAACCACTAACTTTTGCAGCAACATATACATGACCAATTAAACACAGGAAACCTTTAAATACTTTTCTGTTAAAGAAAATAATGACAATGAGCACTGACAATCACTTTTGCTAATGTATCTCCTTACCATCAGAGGAAGAGCCCCTATTTGCAAGTGATGAAGTCGAGGAGGTGCATGGTAGTGGGCCAAGTGAGGATGCAAGGGCCCTGGAGGGTAAGTAGCTGCAGTCATACTGGCTTCAATTCCCAGCTCCCTGGCACAGGAATAAAAGAGGCATTACAGTAAAGGTACATCTTCATTCCTAGGTATAACTGCCCTGCTTTGGAAAGCATACAACACAGCACAGACACCATCACAGTTTTAATTAGATTTTTTTTTTTTTCAAACTTTGCTTAAGAATCATCTTAATCCTACCAGAACTTCAAGCTGTTTTAAAATCAGCTGAGACAACTCCACATTTATTGTGCCCAAGATTATTACCCATGTGGAGTCTTCTCTGTAGGTCAAGCTGTGGGAACAGTGGCTGTCTTGCGTGCACCTCTTCCCTAATGGTCAAAAGCATGTTTAATAATAAATATATTGTGGGACTGAAACATAACCTACATGAGGGGACCTGATGCAGTTTTAAATAAATTCAAATAGGAGAGAATAAATTACTTTAACTCAAATCCAAAACTCTATTGTACAAAGAGCATAGATATAAGATTCCTTCGGCAACTGCCTATTTTAAAAACAATTATTGAAAGAACTGGACAGAATGTGTCCTGTTTTGAGTGAGAACAGAACTAATTCTACTTTTCAGATCAGTTCTTCTAACTAACTGCACTTTTTGAAGTTAGTAGCCTGTTCTCACAGACAGTGTCTGCTTCTAAACACCCTCTGTTTAGAGTTAGTACCAAGGGTTGGAATGCAGACCAAGGCCACTGCTAGAACTTGTGTATCACACTGGGGGGTGCAGAAAAGGAAAGGCTGAACCTGCAGGGAAGAGTGGACAGGATGGGTGATCCCAAACTGACCAATGAGGTCAACTGCAACACAGTGATGCTCAGTTCCATTTAAAAAGCAATGGTTATATATTGGATATATTCTCCTAGGCACATATTTAAGATACTGAGTACTCAGAGCACTATCACCAAAGCTGTCTCTATATCTACAGGTGGATACACTTCTTAAAATCACAGCCAGCATTAGCAGCACATGAAGGACTTTTGTCCTGAGCCCCCAAATAGCATGTGATTACTAACCAGGCAGATCTCTCTGGAGCTTGTCGAGGATGGGAAGACATTGTCTGAGGCACATGGATGTGATGCCCATGCCCATAGTTGGGATGCATTCTGTGAGGGTGTGGAGGAGGCCTCTCATGAGCACGGCTGAAAAACAGAAACCAGCAGCAATGAAAATTCACATGCTTGGTAGTATCAAGAAAGCAACATCCATCACCAAAATGTTAGACTGAATTCCTGGAATACACTTAAAATATAAAAATAAACCTCCCCATATAGTAATTTAAATTCAACTTGAAAGATATCAGAAACTGATTATAAACAGATTTCACATTCAAAGGCAAAGCCACCTTCAGCTGCTGTGATCTGCCCTTCATTTGGCAGACCTGGCTACAGAACTGATGAAGTATTGCATCCTAACCTCAGACTGCAGGTAGGAAAACAAAGGCCACATAACAGCCATGCTGAGATCCAGAGTCATTAACAGCTACACTGCATTTTATTTCTAGTAAAACTAAACCAGCCAAAGTCATCAGTGGAATCTTACTGGAATCAGAGGACATTTTCTTTGAAACCTGTTTGCATCACAGCTGAAGTAATAAGAGTACCCAGCTTTTTCCATGACAGCTGGTATAGAACAACTACAATGTTGGAAAAATAAATTCAGAATCACCTGCTGATTTTTTACTTCTGCACTTACCAGTCACAGAAAGAAATGGATGAGTATTTTTCTTTCCCTTCATTCAATGCAGAAAGTCAGATTTAAATCAAACCTAGAAACTTAGATTGTGCCAAAAGCAGTACTCTGCCTTTTGATTTAGTGCTATCTTAAACTTCCTGACAAAGTAGGCATTTTGTAAATTTACATGTCTAGAGAAAGTAAAAAAATGACTTAGCACACCATTCTAATAATTGTAAATTCACACTTCTTCAGAGAAATCTGTCAAGCTTGTTTAAATTCCAGTAAAAGCATTAGTTTTCTGCAATATTACAGACCTAGCAACAGAATCTACTCCTGGTCTTACCTGCCTTCAGTTTACCAAATAACCATGGGGGGAATCTGGAAGAACATCTTTTAACAAAAAAATAAAGCAAACCAACTTCCACAGTTCCATACAAACTGAGTATCTTGTAGAGACTGTGAGCTGAGATTGGTGACCTCCCAGAACATGCCAAGGAAGAACCCACTAGCAACATTGGACTACAGTTTCTAGACATGAAAATTTACTGTTTATAGATATTTTTATGAATTAACCTGGAAACTTGACTGAAAAGTTGCAGTTAAAGCAAACTTTTGTTTAAACATTAACTTCTAAATCAGCTTTAAGTTAGTTGCAGGTAGAATTTGTATAACAAACTTAGGAGCAACAGAAAACTCATTCTTGAAATGACCTTGGATATTTAGAAGCATTATTTCCAGAATTAAAATTAACTTGTTACCCTGTGACTGAATACTAAGCCAGCAGTAACTTGATTTCTGTTGATACCAGTATCATGAATCTAGTTCAGCAACAACAGCAGCATCTCTTAAACACTATTACCCAAGGCACATCTCAACATTGGTCACATTCTCATACAGATATTCTTTGGTCTTTTCCTGCTCTTCTAAAGACATAAAGGTTAAAACTGAATTAAACCTAGTAAATGGTCTCTTATGGTAAACTGTTAATTTCATTTTAAAACACTAGTTTGATAAAAGGAATTTTCACAGCATCAGCAAGGCAAAACACACTGTCAAGGGACACATTTATGAGGAGCTTATGATGTACTTCATAGGTTTGAAGAGGAATTCTTGCCTGCTCACTGGAGGATGAGTCACAGGGTCCCCTGTCCTCCCATGCCCCCTTCATGCCTTACCTGCAGACACTGAGAGATGCAATGGAACAGGTCCAGTCTTAATGTTCCCACCACTGAGACAGTACAGACACTCCTTACCACAGTGCAATACTAACAGCTCCTAACCATGCAATTAACATTTGAGAGCCACATGCAACATTTTTATTATTATTATTTATTTTCTGAAGGAAATGAATTGTATGTTTAGATATTTTTCTGAGTACATTTGTGACATACGTTGGGTGTTGCATCATTCTTCTCCTCTGGACCTCCATCCTCTGGATCACTTCATGAGGATGCAGCCTCTGGGCAGGAGGGGCTGTTGCAGGGAGGTGATGAGATATGGGCTGGTGTGTTGCAGGAAGATGTTGGGGTATTTGGGCAGCTGCACTGGCTAAAGGATGAGTTGGTGGTGGAGGTGGAACGGGGTGAGAAGATGCATGAGTGGAGATTGAAGGATGGAATGGATGCACTGGATGAGGGATAACATAATCTACTTGAGGTGGAGGTTGTGGCTGTGGAGGAGGATTTCCATGAGAGTGAGGACATGCAGAAGCTTGATGGTGAAGAGGTCTGGTCAAAGAAGCATCTGCAATGAAAACATCAGGTGCTTTTACTTTGGTCACCAGCAGGTTTTAACTTAAAATTTATTTTACAAAGTATCTTCACACAGGTGCTTCAAGACTGTTAAACTTGTGTAAACAGGGGCAACGTGGCAATATGTTTATTAAATAAAGTGATTCCAGCAACATACACTACAAGGAGCCCACCAACCCACACTTTCTGCAGCCAAAACTATTCCACTTGCCAATGTTGGTAAAGGGAAAAAAAGAAAACCAAAACCAACAAGAAACACCACCTATTTTGCACACTGAAAAAGATCTGTAGGGTGAGCAATTATTTCGTTATTGAAATTACTTCAATTCAGTTTGTTTTGTTTTTCAAAAATTCACACCCCTCCAAGACTACTGTTCAGGGGACACAATAAAATCCAAACAAAAGAAAGCACAATCAGACAAGTAGTTGACACTGAGCTTGCTCAAGCAGAACCCACTGGTGGGGCAGGGCAGACCAATGAAAAAAATGAACTAAAAAAAGAATTGCTAAAATACAAAAGAGATGAAAAATACTTCCATAGTCAATACTTTTTTTTTTCAAGTCTGATCATCATTAAGCTGGCTCAAAAGATTTTAGCTTCACCTTGAACTTGTTCAAATTGTTCTACCCAAGCTGAACTGTTTAAATAAATTTCTTAGTCTGTGTTTTGCTAGGGCAGCTGGAAGATCAAAGCAAGCAGATAGGAGGAGTTTCCATGCAATCAGGGAAGCTGTTTTCATGTTCCTTTGGCTCTCCCCCCCCAGACACTGGGTAGTGATCAGTACTTACAAGGAGAATGCATGTAATGTCGACAGGAAGACAGGGATGCCTGAGGAGGAGCCTGGGGCTGGGGCTGGGCCACCATACTGGATCCATACCCATCGATGGTTATGGACTGGCTGGGGCCAGCACCAGCCTGATGCCCATAGATGGCAGTTCGAGATGAAGAGCCAGGGCAGCAGGGGTCAAAAGCAGATGTTCCATGGAAAGCTCCACTTCCATGGCTCCTTATTCCACTACTGCTCAAGTCTACTGGCAACGCCTGCTGTGGAAACACATCGTGGTTCTTCACACACTGAGAACAAATTCACCCTCCAAGTGAGAAAACAAACACTAGCACAAACAAACAGGATCCAAATATTTCTGCTTGAAGGCTTAAATCTGAAACTTGCTTTAAATATGGTTAGCATTTCTTATTCCTCAATTCTTGCATCTGGAAGAAAGAGTAAATTCATTCCACCACTTGGTGTAAAAAGCAACCAAACCCTTATAATGGATAAATTAATGAGTATACAGGAGCTCCATGCATTGAAATATTTAGAGATAAAAACCAATCTGCAGTGTTTTCAGTTGTGCTTAATGTATTACACTGAGAGACCAGATTGATAGCTCTTCATGTTGTAAACTAAGTTTACCCAGTATTGTTCTTCATTATAATCTAATTGTTTTAGAGATAGGATTTTTAGTTACTTAATACTTTTAAAAGAGCAACACTTTTATACCCTTTATAAACAGAACAGTGGACTTGATTTTTCTCTTCCCTTAAAGCAGCTGAAGTATTTTCATTGCAAAATTGCTATGATCAGCAGAGTATTATTTCAAGGTATTTGTTTGGTTTGGTTAAACAGCCACTCTCATCTCACAGTCATCAAAAGGATGTCATTTGTCAATGACTACTTGCTGGATAATGACTTTCTGTAAAAATCAAGGTTTTTGTGTCCATATGTTACAGCTCAAATACTCCTTTTAGTTCCCTTCCATGATGCCTGCTACAGCACAAGAGAATAATTTACAGCTTCCCATGCTATTCTGTTTTCTCAGAGCTATAACCAACTGAAATGGCAAAAGGAGAGCCCCAAGAATGAAACATGCCTGCTCATGGTAGCTGGTGCCAGAGCTGCTGCTTGCCCCACAAGGTGCAGGCACTGGAGGAGGCCTCTCAACGGGGCAGCTGGAGTCACTGAAGGACGGAGACAGCGCAACAGCTGGGTGAGGGTTGTGGTGGTGGTGGTGGTGATGCTGGAAGTGGTGGCCATGCTGCTGAAAGCAGCTGGGATGGGGGTGCCCCAAGGCATGGTGAGTCTGTGAAGGTCCTCCACAAGGGGAATGCTGAGGGCAGCACGATGGTAGCCTTGGCATGGCTGGAGGGCCAGCTTCCAGTGTCGTGTTGGATGCACTTCTTCTCAGATCATCTTGAGGGCAAAGGGAGTTAATATTGAAGTGAAAGAAATTAGTAAAGCTGATCACCATAAAGCAGTGACAAAATAATCTGTACTTCTCAATAAAATCATTCACCAATTGAAAAACAGATCTAGACTCAAACAAAACAAAGTGGATAAAAAAAAAATTAGCTATGTCTACCAAATGAACCAAAACCAAAGGTTCAGGTGGATGTACTCATGAGAGCCCTTAGAGAACATGTACTGACACTTAAGTTAGTGGAGTAAAGCATGTTATCAGCAGGGAAAGGACTTGTCCCCATGATTAGCTTGCAGAGACTTCAAAGTCTTGTGCAACTGTGGTCAGCTCAGATTTTTTTAAGCCTCACCTGACTTGTGGGTAGGGGCAGAGTACCCACATTTCAGAGATCTTAGAGTGCTCCATGTACACACAGCTCTGTTACAGGGTCAGAATCTGTACAGATCTGTGTAACTGTGCTTCCAGGGAAGTAATCTACAGGGGGAGGTTCAAGGAATCTCTATAGATCCTTCACTTCCTTACAATACACATTAATAAAACTCACTCCCTGTAACAGGCTGCAATGTAAGACAGTTCCTTGTGAACTATTCTACTTCCTCAGAAAGAAAGGATGTCACTCATTAGGGAGGACCAATGTATTCCAGTAGGCAAAAAGCTCTAGCACAATGTCTTTCATCCCCAGGGAGACATCAGTGGCCTTTTTCAGATTCTTGTATCTCAACTCATTACTGTTGTGTTCAGTACCAACAGTTTGCATACCCCTTCATCTAGAGAACAACTCCTCTACCTCCCCTGTACCAGGAGGCAGCACAACAGTTTAGAAAGCCTTATTCTGTACCTCCAGCTGAAGTACCAGCAGTGCTGCCACTGGGAAGACTTGAAGTGGTCTCTGGTGCTGCAGGGAGCTGGCTGCTGACAGCTGGAACTGCATCAGAGGCCTGCTCTGAGGTAGAGGTACTGGAGCTGTTGGAGGCAGAACTCACAACTTGTGGCTCTGCTCTGGCTGATGTGGTTGGCACAACAGCTGGGTCTAGAGAAAGAAAAAAAGTCTAAGTGTTCTTTAAGCTTTCAAAGCAGCTGTTTTCTTCTTGCTGTTGCTGTTTAATTATTTCACAAGATAAAACAAGTTAATTCTGTTTCACTCAGTGTGGGAAAAACACATGGGATCAATGCAAGCACAACTCCCAACCAAATCTAACATAGCAAGTTTTATTTAGTGAATAAAATACTACTACAAAGGAAATTCAACTATGATGAAAACACTTGATGAAATCTTTCCCAAATCCATAGGCAAACAAATCTGTGATTTTGAAAAGCCTGTAAAGCACAGAGAACCTTACAGGTAACTAACCAAGAATAGCATCACATCTCAACTGGCAGTACTAGCTGACAAACCTTAGTCATTCTAGGTGTGTACTACTAAAGGCTATATAAAGGTTATAGCAAGATAAACTTGGTTTCTATGTCTCAATACACATTAAAAGATTTGTTAAATCAATACTTGAGACTTCAAGTTAAAAAAATATACATGTTCATTTTACATATTGTAAGTAAAGGTAATAGTCAGCAATATATGTAATTGGATCCAGGAAACACCACCAAACACTTTTTTTCTCTATTACACAGTAGTAAACAGATTAAAATTTAAAAAGATACTTGGTGGCATAATTCACTTTTAGTTTTGAAGCAGTCTGCCTTTGACTGCAAGTTTGAAATTTCTAATTACTGACAAAACAATGACATGACTAGGAATATGATATGAGGTACCATGTGCAGGTGTATCATCAGAAACAGCTCAGGTTTTTTTAGTAAAAATATCTGCATAGATATAAGGGAAAAAAAGGCATCAAGACACTTCAAATGCTTAATTTATACAAAATCTTAAAATAAAAATTACTAGTTTTCAAGATTTCTCTCAGTATCTAATAGGCATACCAGCAACTCAGCAAGCAAGGGAATACATGTAGCTGCCTTCTTGCAAGTCTTCAATTAATCACATTGATAAAAACAGCACAATCTGATACCTACATTTTAATTCCTTTGCATTTTAATGTGTCATTTCAATACACTAATTGTATTTAGCATAAAACATTTTGGGGGAAATGTATTATCATTTAAATTCAGAATAAAACCCAGCAAGACTAAAGGCTATACCTGTCCTACCACCACTGTCTGAGCACACAGCTGATTCTAACCCTCCTTCATCTTTGCCCAAACCACCACCACAAAAATACAACTGCAATTGTGCATGTGAGCCTTAGCTTTTCCTTCTCAACTTCTGGCAATACCTTAAAGTCACTCAGAACTGTCAGTGGGAACAGACTTATTTTAACTATCAACAGGCTTTAATATTAAATTAGATTCAATTGAATGTAAAATTAAATTCAGCTACAATGAAAGGACAGCAACTGAACATACTTTACAAGTTGGGGATTGGTTGGTTTTATACTTTTTTTTTTTTTTTAAATATTTTCTTCTCCAAGACCTGAAAGAAAAGCAATTGTTCTAAAGCACAGGCAGCAACAGCTATTCCTTTGATGGCATTGTACTGAAGTAAGTTCTTATTTGTCAAGAAGTAGTTTCAACCTTTTCTGTAATTTCTGCCTGGTGCCTCAGACATCAGACATACTCAGGTCAGCACTGAAAGAAAAATGTAGTAAAAAGAAGAAAGAAGAATCTAGTAGACCCACTGGGCCTGTCTAAACTTTTAATTTTCAAAGTAAGGCAGTAAAAGGTTTTCTGACAGGCTTGGAAATCAGTGTGTTTAGAATGGAGACTCATACAATGGTGTAACTAATGCAGTGAACTACATTCACCTTCCACTGCCCATCCTGCTTCTGAACAAGGCAGAGGTGTCTCAGATCATAGAATCCTTTGGTTGGAAGAGACCTTTAAGATCATCAAGTCCTGCACTGCCAGGGTCCCCCAGCACCACATCCACACGGTTTTGAAACACCTCCAGGGATGGGGACTCCACCACCTCCCTGGGCAGCCCATTCCAATGCCTAGCCACCCTCTCTGGAAAGAAATTGAAAAAAAAAAAAAAAAAGATGAAGGTGACTTACCATCTTCATCCACTGTAAGGTCCACTACTTCTGCTGCATTCTGCCTCAGGGGCTGTATGACTGTGGAGATCCTGCTGCGGTTCCTCTGCTCCGGAGGTCGAGCGGCGTGAGAGCCGGAGCTCTGTCCCCAGTGGGATCTGCTGTGGCCAAGGGTTGAACGAGACCTTCAGGAAAGGGAACAGCTTCAGCACTGACTGACATGTTACCACGACTGCACTGTGCTCCTCACTCTTTGCAAAGCCAGCTGAAGGATGGTTTTTAGCATGAGAAGAGCATGTGATGTTGAAATACCCCACTACTCCACTCTCACTGGATGGGCACTTACATTACTGCAGCCTTGACCAAAGAACACACTGCAAATACCCAGTTGAAAGGTCTTTAGACCATGTTCCTATGAAATACATGCAGGTAACTTATAAAAAATTCACTGTGAAACCCTATGACCACAGTCAGTCAGCAAATCTGATGTTGTAGTTCATCTGTGTTAACAGTAAACAAAGAGCCCCAACTCCTGTACTACTCCTACTCAGTCTGAAACAGCATCTGAGGACAGGTAATTTTGGACATGATTTTTGGACAAATCTTTGGACATGATTTCATAAAAAATGGAGAGTCATTCTTCATATTCTACCATTTTTGTCTTTATGTTCATAAACATGAAAACACACACAATAAGCAGACATCTCTAACAGTCCCATGCACAATTCCAAGTTTTCTTCAAGAAATTCCACTGCAATAGTTTCTGCAAAATCTGACAAATACGGTACACAACTTTCAGAGAGAGGATGCTTTCCTGAGAAATTACACTCTAGGACCTCACTGGAAAGCTTTGCTAGCCAGAATTCTGCCCAGCAGTCACATTGACTACAATCACCTCAGCAACTCCATATTAGTTGAATTGTCAAGCCTTGGCAAAGCTGTGCTTGGAGGTTTTTTCCTTTGTTCTCTGTTTGGGGGTTTTCTTTTTTTCTTGTTTGTGTTTTGTAGCTGTTTGTAATGAAAACATGTATACTAGTCAACCTGGTGACAGTGCCTTTGGGGTTTTTAATCATACCCAGCCTTCTGACAAACCTGGAATCAAGCAAAAAGGTATTAATACAAATCTCACCTGTAGCTTTCACCAACTGTGACAATCTCCACTTCACTATCTGTTGAGGTAACATTTATTTCTTCATTAGCAGTGACCTGGGGAGTGGAGGATGCTTCAATCACCACCACATCTTCATCAATACTTCCTGATGAGGAAAAATGAAGAATAAAGTTTGTATACACCTCAAGTGCTGTCACTGTAAGGGACTCTTTTCTTCCTAGACTTAAAATACATGTAGGTAGAGAATTTCATGGTGTATGTAAAAACCTTAGGTGCGACTGTCAAATATAGGACCTAGTTATTAAAGGTAGCAATTCTGCTGTAAATATTGAAGTAAAAAAAGGAAGCAGACAGAAGTTTAGGGGGCAAAGGGGTGTGCAGCTATGCAAGCTTTCATTCTACTGTGTATTGGAAGCAATTATTAGTGAATTTTATTATCTGGAAATATTATCACCAATGAAATTCAGACATTTAATATAAAAAACCATACATTAAAACAGCAAAGTAGTTGTGGCTTATTATCATTAATAGCTTTTTAAAATTATTTTGGTTTTTTAGGCATTGAAGTCTCAAGGCTCAACACTGGACACTGGCAACAGGAGAAAAATGATGCACCAACTAATATATGTTCTTTATTTCTGCAATAAAATAAAGACCATGGACATTCATAAACATCTTTACATCTACACTTTCAGCAGCATTCACAAGCATATCCTAGAAAGAGGAAACTATCAATGTTAAAAGACACCAACCCACCAAACTCCCACAAAATCAATTTAGAGTCATGCTTTGATAGGAAACAATTTTCACTTTGGGAAGATTGATTAAAGTTCCACCTTAACACCCAGAAAACACTTCTTTACAGCTGTTAACACCCACAGTGATACCTCTGAGCCACCTAGAAGACTTAAAGCGAGCTACAGATTATTCACTACAGCAATACCACTGAGCAAAGGAGACCATACTGAATGAATGAGCTCAACAGCTCAGAGGTACAGACCCACCTCTGGGAGATTTGCAAGTTTCTCCAAGAGAAGTGAAGAATTGGTTCCCCTCAAAGTCAACATGCCCTGTAGGGACTGGCTGTTCTCAGCTGCTCTGCTCAATGATAAGCTCAGGCAGATTCCACAACCTTCCCTCCTCCCTGTCCCCCTCAAAGCATCAATATTTTTCTATTATTAAAAAAACAACTTGTATTACTTAGTTTCCCATGGCCTCTGTTTCTGGTCATATTTATCCCAGAGAGATTGGTGCCTGAAAGATGGAAAGAGCAATGCTCCTGGGAGTCCACATCTCTGGCTCAACAGTCACTGAAGTCTGACAGAAGCTTAAACCTTCCTGCTTTTGCACAAGTACTATCTCATCACTTCTGAAAATAAATAACACCCCCTCAAGCACTAAATGATATGCTATGTAATTCCAGAGTGTACCTCCACTGAAATTCTGACACTAACTTGCCTCTTGAAAACCAATGGGAATTCTCCACTGAGTATCTACAGAAGTTCATTTTCATCCTGTTTTAAAGCCAATCTTTAGTCAAGATGTGATTTATAGGCTACATAAGTCAGACTGTAGAAACCATCAGGACTGTTACTGGGTGAACAGGTTTGTGATTTATTATAATATTGAAAATCTTTATTAAAATAAAGTTGCTGTAAGTAGGATATAGTGTAGACATAATTCAACCATATGCTCAGGCTTCCTAGTAGCTCCAGCCCATGTGAAAAGCAGAAACTGATTGGGTTTTCCCACCAGATGGGAAAAATACTCACACATCTTTCTCAGTATTCCTTTTCTCCCTGTGGTCCACTCCACAGGGTGTTTTTAATAGTCCACTATTACAAGGTATAATTTATTTAAAGAAATGAATTGTTTATATAAAGTGAAAGGCAAAGGCTTTTATGCACATCCAGTCACTGAGCAGTCATCTTCTGACTGGAATGTACTTCAAGCAAATTTGACATTAAAGTAGAAATATGAATACCTTATTAATTTATCATTTAAATGATCCTGTAAGAGAACAGCTAAATCTATATAGTGAGCATGTTACTATACTAATCTTATATCCCTTAAAGTTATTTTCAAGGAGAAGAGTCACAGGACTGTTGGCAGCTAAACAGTTAAAGTCAATCTATGTATGAGAGGTAGTTTCTACTATTTTCAGCATAATACCTATGGCTGTAAAGCAGAAAATTATACTTCAGGTATGCACTGCTTCCCTGCCATGTCCTGAATAACAAAACACAGCAAGCAGATTGTACTCTAGCTGTTTGTGACTAAATTAGCTTTTGAGCTACCCCTGAGAGATTTATTCTACATTTTAAATGAGTTGGTTAGAAACAAAACTTCTACTGAAAATTACCATAAGAAGTTGATTCGTTTCCACTTAATTTTGTTGTGTCCATTGTCATTAAATTTATATTTGGTTAATGGATGTCCTTTCTGGAGGGCATTTTAAATTATTTTGCAATTAACACGGGGTTTAACTAGTTCAGGTATCTCGGAGAAGTTTTACAATGCACAATTTCAAATGGGACAGCCTGACCAAATCATAAGTGAAAACAAAACAGGGTTTCAAATCAGCAGCTGAGTGACAGGGAGACCGAGTTCCAAGCTTTCCCTGAATGGCAGCAGGGGCCTACTGAGGCCTACTGGAGTAGGGAAACCCAGGCTAGGCTCTTTCAACTGGAGCCCCCCCACTCAGCACCCTCACCAGTGTTCCAAATGGGAGAGGGCACTTTCTTGTCCATTTGTGGTTCATGGACAGCTGTCACTCACTGTTCAATCCCTTTGGATCAGGGAACCCCCTGCTCCAGCTCCCAGTGACACAGTTACCACACCTCAGGCCTTTCTAGAGGCAAAGGGCCACTCTGTGGCCAAATGGGCCATGGATTTGTTCCACTTACCTCACTCAGCCTCTGAAGGTCCTGTGAACCAAGCAGACAAACTGAACAAGATCTTCCCCTCCCTATCAACCTCAAGATTCCTGAGAGCCAGGAATGATTCCTCCCTTCCTTGCTGGCCTTGAAGGCCCCAGGCAGGTGGCCAACCAGGTGTTGTTTGGGAGCCTGTGGAAGGACAGGGACACAACAACATTCCCACAGTGCTGGGTGTAAAATCCAGCAGTTGCAAGTCCTGCTTGGGAACTGGAATTGCTGCTGGACAGGGAAACCTGGGACCCCCTCCAGTGGCCAAGCATGTCCCTGGCATGGGCAGCTTCCTCCAGGGACATCTTTTAGCTGAGCTTTTTGTTTGTCACATGGATACAGCAAAGCACAGAGACCATTCTCCCTGATCTGCAGAGGGTCCAGCTCATCAGAAAGTATTTGTAATACCATTTGTAAATAGTATTAAAAATTCTGCTATGCTACTTAACAGACTGCATCACATTGATTCTACTTGAACAAATCCTATGTCCTTCTAATAATACATTTTATGCTACACTAATTGTAATAGCCTGCTAAGAAAATAAAGTTTTAATGATAATGATGATTTAGTACCATCATCATTCTGGCAAGGATTCCTAAAAGAACCTCCCCATCATGTTAGGTGACACTAGGCTAGAAGTCTGAGGTACAGGAAAACTGTCATCTTCTAAGGAGTATCTTTTCTAATACCTGTGCACGGATGGAAGAAATTAAAATACAGAAATTGCTCAGGAATCTGCACCCTGGTGGAAAAGACATGCAAACAATGAGAATTTAGGGTATTTTGACCAACTGTGAGCCACATTCATATGGGCTAATCCAAAACCCTACTGTTCTTAACCAAGCACATAAATCTTGGTCCTATCAGTAATGCTACACAAGCCTCTACAACTAGCCTCTCTTCAGTACAGAAAGCTGCAGCAGCAGCCACAGGAAAGCACTGAAGTGAACTTCATACTCACTTTTGGTGCTGTAGGTATTTAAAGCTCTAATAGATACAGGAACAATGGTTAACTCTGCTCAAAGCCAGGTGTTTCTTACCTCAACACTCCCAATTCTTCCCCAACTCCTCTCTAAGAAGAGGCACAGTTGAAAGGGGATGTATTCACTTTGCTGTCCACTAATGCTACTGAGATAAACTCTGCACTGTGAGCTGCACCAGTTGCTGTGAGAAACTGTATGAGCTAGTTTTGGGAGGGACAAACTGAAAAAGAATCAGCTGCAGGAACAGGCAGCTGATTTCCACTGACAAGTTTATCTTGAATTTCATAAAATAACCTGAACACAAAGTAGTATGTTTAACAGTTTCACCAGCCTCTGAGTTTTAAAATGCTGGATGTCTATATTCAACCCTTTGGGATTACAAACATGTTAGCAGAATCAAGAGCACAACAGTGAATAAACTCAGTCTAAAGTCCAAGTAGCTTTGAATAAAAAAGCTTGAGCAGTGTCTCCTCAGCATTACACTATAAGGAAAGAGGCAAGGCCCCCTAGCCCTAGATGCTCAAAAATATAAAGTAACATGTCATACCTTAAAGGAATTGTAGGTGTTATTAGGTGAACAATGTATGGCAATGCAAAATTCTACAGTCTTTTCTGTAGAAACACCTTCCCACATGCCATGGTTCAGATTTCCTGCAAAATCAGGTACACAAGGCTAAAAACGTGTTCCAATTTTAGCTTTTGCTAGATTTCTCTCCACAGATTGGTTAGCTCTAAATGGCACCTCTAGCCCCTTAAATCCAAGCTGAAAAATCAAATACCTGCACAAGCACATCACAAAATTTGCATTACAGCATTAGAGAGATTCTATCACAGTAAAAATGTAAAGTTTTCCACCTTTGACAAGGAAAATCAAAAGGATTAGCCCTACATCTATGTATACAGGTCTTGCAAGGGTTAGGGAAAAGTTTCAGAGCTACCTAAACCAAACAAAGAATAAAAATTTGTGTTTCACAGCAAAATAATGTTGCTGCTTGCAGTCATTTTAACTGTAAGCCCAGTATTCCAATTAAAATCAATTAACCAACATTCAGATTTAAACATGCACACCTGAAACACTTGCACCCTCAACTGTATTGTTCAACTACAGAGTTTCTTGGTTTTAGTTTGGGTTTTTTTATCCTCTGTCCTCATGCTCCTAACTCTCCACCCTTTCCTGAAGGAGTTTCATTTTGTCCTCCCAGATAGAAGGACAACAACGGCCATCAAAGGCTGTTGGTAAAAAGGGCAAACAGNATATGATTATATATATAAAATCATTTGGGATTTTTAGGAGGGTGGTCATAAAAGGTTTTTTTAAAAAACAGAAAAACCTCACAAACATCTCAATTCATATTACTTTAAAAAAATATCCAATTCAGTTTTAATAACTAAAATAATTAACCTTTGAAAAACTTCTTTGGGTAAAAAAAAATTAATCTGTGACTTTAATTTCTTGCAAGAATTGGAAAGAAAAAATTTCCAGAACAGTATACCCTAATTAAATTTAGTGGCTCTAGAAAAAGATTTTAAAAAAAAATAGTTATCTCGAGCCAGAGGAGTTTTCTCACTCCTCCTTTCCCAACTCCAGCATCCCAGCAGCAGGGGGGGAGAGGGAGCAGCTCTCTGGTGCTGAGATGCCAGCTGGGATTCAACCACAACAGCACCGTTCAAAATCAAGAAACATTTAGTGATGGATCCCCAGTACAAACTGCTAGTATGTAGGCTACAGATTTTGCATTCATGACACGAGAATACATGTAGTTTCCTACATTGTNCAAAATTTGCATTACAGCATTAGAGAGATTCTATCACAGTAAAAATGTAAAGTTTTCCACCTTTGACAAGGAAAATCAAAAGGATTAGCCCTACATCTATGTATACAGGTCTTGCAAGGGTTAGGGAAAAGTTTCAGAGCTACCTAAACCAAACAAAGAATAAAAATTTGTGTTTCACAGCAAAATAATGTTGCTGCTTGCAGTCATTTTAACTGTAAGCCCAGTATTCCAATTAAAATCAATTAACCAACATTCAGATTTAAACATGCACACCTGAAACACTTGCACCCTCAACTGTATTGTTCAACTACAGAGTTTGTTGGTTTTAGTTTGGGTTTTTTTATCCTCTGTCCTCATGCTCCTAACTCTCCACCCTTTCCTGAAGGAGTTTCATTTTGTCCTCCCAGATAGAAGGACAACAACGGCCATCAAAGGCTGTTGGTAAAAAGGGCAAACAGTAGGTAAAACAATCTAATCTTTTGCCAGCTATCAGCATGCTGAACTTGTTCAATACTCTCCCACTCTCAAAACACAAAGTTACATCAAAGGAATTCCCGAGGCCCTAACAGAAAAGCCAAAAAAGGAAAAACCCTATATAGNATTAATCTGTGACTTTAATTTCTTGCAAGAATTGGAAAGAAAAAATTTCCAGAACAGTATACCCTAATTAAATTTAGTGGCTCTAGAAAAAGATTTTAAAAAAAAATAGTTATCTCGAGCCAGAGGAGTTTTCTCACTCCTCCTTTCCCAACTCCAGCATCCCAGCAGCAGGGGGGGAGAGGGAGCAGCTCTCTGGTGCTGAGATGCCAGCTGGGATTCAACCACAACAGCACCGTTCAAAATCAAGAAACATTTAGTGATGGATCCCCAGTACAAACTGCTAGTATGTAGGCTACAGATTTTGCATTCATGACACGAGAATACATGTAGTTTCCTACATTGTGCTTTTCATTTAGTATAAAAATGAAGCCATTGGACAGTGCACTTTCCCACACAACTAGATGAAACAAATTACAAGTTCCAGTCCTCCCTCAATAAAAACATCATGCTGATTTATCAGAAGTTTCTTCAATAGCACTGATCTTCTAAAGAGATCTCTCTTCAGAAAGGTTATTTTTAAATGCCTATGGAAAACCTCATTAAGGAAATACCCTTTCTACACTTCAGGGGAAATTAAAGCACAGAAGTGCTATTTATTGAATTTGTGTTTTAAGAAGTGCAGTAGGTTTTAACAACCCAAGCAGACTACAAAAAAAAATAAATTAACTGAAAATGCTCTCCTTAAATAAATGCATCACCCTTACAAATAGATGGTCACCAAAGAAGCCACAGCCTACAATTTCTCATCCATATACAAGTTTCATCAGAACATGTTACTCTGTGTGGAGAGTTGCTAATGGTCCTACATCATTTTACAGTTATATGAAATTCTATCCTCTCTGAAAATGAGAAGAAACTATTAGCTTGGAAACAGAAGTGTTAACACAGCTCTTTCCCAAAGTGGTCTTTAATATGAATGTGTGCATGTCATACATTAGTTATTTACAAATCATACTCTTCAATGCACTTGAGCATGCACATCAAATGTAGATTTTTTTTTAGGCTTAAAAAAAAATTACCTTGCTGTCCCCACAAATATGCATGAAGATAATTAAGGCTGTGCAATAATTCCTCTGCTTCAGATTGATTTGTGCAGCCTCAGCATGGTATAAGATTTCTGTGTTAAAAATCCAACTTCTTGCATTTAAATGGTATGTTGAAGAATGCAGACATTATTTCCAGATATAATCTAGTCTTTAGTACTCTGGTTCTGTTCAAGCACCCTTTTGTAAAATAAATCCCTCTCCTTGCATTGCAGTCATTTTGACTTGGAGGAATTATCAGCAAGTCTGAAGAATTCACTTTCTAGAACACATTTGTCACTGGGCAAAAAACCACGGTGCACAGACTAACACTACATTGTGTTCTATGCATCTGCTTCCTCATGCTCTCTAAAAAGCTGAAATGAGAATCAGCAGGCACAACTAAAACATTGTGAACACTACTGGTCTCACTCTTCGGACTGCCTTTCACTTAGCAAATTTAAGATGAAAGGAATTCCAAGGAAACTGGCAGATGAAAACAACCCATACAAACACACCAAAAAAGCCAACCAAAAGCAAACAAACCAAACAAAAAAAAAACCCAACCAACAAAAAACCCACAAAGACAACAAACCAAAACCACAAACAAAAAACCCCATCCAAGCAGAAAACCCTCAGCCATCTTCCAAAAAGTCCCAGTCTAAACTTTTAGGGATGTCCTCAAACACTGTGTTAAGACTTACTGGACAAATACCTATGTAAACCAACTGCAACACTACTGCACTGAATTTATCTAGGTAAAACATTTGGTATCTATACAATACTTGGCTTTTCACTAATCAGACTTTAGAATTTTCTCTTACTATTGCAACACAAAAGCTGCCTTCAACTAAATCCTATTTCAGGCTCTCATCACAATGGCCATTCTTTTTTTCCCCTCCTAATTGACTTTAAGTTGTCCAATGTAGTTAATTAGATATTAATAGGTATCTCTACATTCTGAAACCAGACAGAACTGTTATTCCCACAGTCAGTTAACAGATATGACAGCTAAAATTATCATAATTCAACAGTTAAGAAAAAAAAATTCAAGTGGAAAGCTCCACAGCATGTGACTAATCAGACTGAGCAATCTACTGTGTTGTTTAGAAACCATTAACTTTGCCTTTTAGGTAAAAGATTCTAAATTTGCTGTAATTTTACTGGAGGCTCTCAATGTTCTTTTTTCCATTCAGAATTTAAGGTGTAATGTTCTGTTTACTTGCAGTATCTGTAGCATAATGTCTACAAAACCACAGAAACAACTGCTCCACAGTACTGAGAGCATCTTGTCCCTCGGGAACGCTCACAGATAAAAAGCACCTCAGGAATTCAGTTTTACCTGAAGGAACAGCTGAATTGTTCTGGTGGTTTTCCCCAGGTGACACAAACAAGTCTTCCTCCCCTTCTGTGGATGAACTGGAAGAGGATTCTGTGCTGAGATCATTGTCACTGGAGCTGCTGGAGCTGGGCAGCAGGGCGTATTTCCGACGAGCCAGCACCTCCCGCTTTTTCCGCTGCATTAGAATCCGCTCTTTTTGGTTCTGGGTCCGCTGGGATGAGCTTGTTTTCACAAATCTCTTCCTGTAGGGAAGTCTTCTCAAAGAGCTGTTGTGAAAACAGGGCCTTTTCATGAGTAAGCTAGGTACAGAGTCTGCCTCAGTCCGAGGCCACTTCTGTGACCTGGCGCTGTGAGTCCTACTGGGGTTCAGCACGGCCTGAGGGGGGCTGAGAGCAGCATCTTTTTCCTCATCGGATGTTACCGTGTCGGAGTCTCCAAAATGTAGGCTGGACGAAGGTGAAGAGATGCAGTCACTGAAAGAAGAATCATTATCTTCACTCTGTGTTTCCAGATGCTGTCTTAATCCCAGGATTCCTTGGTTTTCCTTCTTGGGACAACTCTGAGCGTAGGAAGGACCAGCCTGCTGGCTCTTGCGCTTTTTCCTCACCACCAGACTTTTGTCTTGGGCTGTATGGTTTCCATTTGTGTCCTTTTGCTTTTGAGAATCACCACACAAGTGGGAGAATTCATTTCCTACTTTACTGGCAATCATCTCAACTTCTGCAGTGAAGCTTTTGGCTGCCCCGATGGGCTCAGGGTTTAAGATGATCCCCTTCAGACTCTCCTGTCTCTTTGGTGCATCAGGAGGAACCTCACTCTTCATATCCGCTTCTAGAGTATAAACTATATTACATTCAGGAGTCCATTTAGACATGGAAAGGTTTAAGAAAGGCCTAGAAATCAAAAACAGATAGACATTAAGAAGCAAAACTGAAAGAAGAGAAAAGCCATTTACTGCTAAGACTAATCCCCAGTGGGAAAAGCAGTGACTTAGACAAATTTGTTTCAAAATATTAAGAATACAGCTTGGTAATGAGATTTTTAATTGAGGCAGAACTCAACTTGAGGGGAAGTTCTTATAGTCAGCAAAAACATCACTTTCACAGAACCAGTACTGATGTACATCACCTGAAAATTTCTGTTTCACCAATGCTTAAGCATGAGAGTTTTATAGGCTACTGCCTATAGAAACTAAAAGTTTCAGCTAAATAGCTCCAATAACCATCAACTAAAATCCATCCTTAAATAAGGCCTACAGCTATATACAGGGATAAAATATCTTCAACACAATACATGGTGCAGTACAGTGACAACTGAGCTATAAAAAAGTTACTTTGAATTCGTGGTTCTTCTCTGATACAAAAAGGAGTAAAATAGGAGATATTTAGAGCCTTAATACCTTAGGGTATTACTAGAGTAATAGAAATCCATTTGTCACCTAGATAGAGGTTTTTAAAACAAAAAACAACCAAAACACGAAACAAATACTACACATTAATAATGCAGTGGACAAAGCTGGTTTTGGTCCATGTATTTCTAACTATCCTGGACAGACACTGAGCATATCCCATGTTCCCTTCCTAACCTGCAGGCTCTCCCATCCNCAACAAACCAAAACCACAAACAAAAAACCCCATCCAAGCAGAAAACCCTCAGCCATCTTCCAAAAAGTCCCAGTCTAAACTTTTAGGGATGTCCTCAAACACTGTGTTAAGACTTACTGGACAAATACCTATGTAAACCAACTGCAACACTACTGCACTGAATTTATCTAGGTAAAACATTTGGTATCTATACAATACTTGGCTTTTCACTAATCAGACTTTAGAATTTTCTCTTACTATTGCAACACAAAAGCTGCCTTCAACTAAATCCTATTTCAGGCTCTCATCACAATGGCCATTCTTTTTTTCCCCTCCTAATTGACTTTAAGTTGTCCAATGTAGTTAATTAGATATTAATAGGTATCTCTACATTCTGAAACCAGACAGAACTGTTATTCCCACAGTCAGTTAACAGATATGACAGCTAAAATTATCATAATTCAACAGTTAAGAAAAAAAAATTCAAGTGGAAAGCTCCACAGCATGTGACTAATCAGACTGAGCAATCTACTGTGTTGTTTAGAAACCATTAACTTTGCCTTTTAGGTAAAAGATTCTAAATTTGCTGTAATTTTACTGGAGGCTCTCAATGTTCTTTTTTCCATTCAGAATTTAAGGTGTAATGTTCTGTTTACTTGCAGTATCTGTAGCATAATGTCTACAAAACCACAGAAACAACTGCTCCACAGTACTGAGAGCATCTTGTCCCTCGGGAACGCTCACAGATAAAAAGCACCTCAGGAATTCAGTTTTACCTGAAGGAACAGCTGAATTGTTCTGGTGGTTTTCCCCAGGTGACACAAACAAGTCTTCCTCCCCTTCTGTGGATGAACTGGAAGAGGATTCTGTGCTGAGATCATTGTCACTGGAGCTGCTGGAGCTGGGCAGCAGGGCGTATTTCCGACGAGCCAGCACCTCCCGCTTTTTCCGCTGCATTAGAATCCGCTCTTTTTGGTTCTGGGTCCGCTGGGATGAGCTTGTTTTCACAAATCTCTTCCTGTAGGGAAGTCTTCTCAAAGAGCTGTTGTGAAAACAGGGCCTTTTCATGAGTAAGCTAGGTACAGAGTCTGCCTCAGTCCGAGGCCACTTCTGTGACCTGGCGCTGTGAGTCCTACTGGGGTTCAGCACGGCCTGAGGGGGGCTGAGAGCAGCATCTTTTTCCTCATCGGATGTTACCGTGTCGGAGTCTCCAAAATGTAGGCTGGACGAAGGTGAAGAGATGCAGTCACTGAAAGAAGAATCATTATCTTCACTCTGTGTTTCCAGATGCTGTCTTAATCCCAGGATTCCTTGGTTTTCCTTCTTGGGACAACTCTGAGCGTAGGAAGGACCAGCCTGCTGGCTCTTGCGCTTTTTCCTCACCACCAGACTTTTGTCTTGGGCTGTATGGTTTCCATTTGTGTCCTTTTGCTTTTGAGAATCACCACACAAGTGGGAGAATTCATTTCCTACTTTACTGGCAATCATCTCAACTTCTGCAGTGAAGCTTTTGGCTGCCCCGATGGGCTCAGGGTTTAAGATGATCCCCTTCAGACTCTCCTGTCTCTTTGGTGCATCAGGAGGAACCTCACTCTTCATATCCGCTTCTAGAGTATAAACTATATTACATTCAGGAGTCCATTTAGACATGGAAAGGTTTAAGAAAGGCCTAGAAATCAAAAACAGATAGACATTAAGAAGCAAAACTGAAAGAAGAGAAAAGCCATTTACTGCTAAGACTAATCCCCAGTGGGAAAAGCAGTGACTTAGACAAATTTGTTTCAAAATATTAAGAATACAGCTTGGTAATGAGATTTTTAATTGAGGCAGAACTCAACTTGAGGGGAAGTTCTTATAGTCAGCAAAAACATCACTTTCACAGAACCAGTACTGATGTACATCACCTGAAAATTTCTGTTTCACCAATGCTTAAGCATGAGAGTTTTATAGGCTACTGCCTATAGAAACTAAAAGTTTCAGCTAAATAGCTCCAATAACCATCAACTAAAATCCATCCTTAAATAAGGCCTACAGCTATATACAGGGATAAAATATCTTCAACACAATACATGGTGCAGTACAGTGACAACTGAGCTATAAAAAAGTTACTTTGAATTCGTGGTTCTTCTCTGATACAAAAAGGAGTAAAATAGGAGATATTTAGAGCCTTAATACCTTAGGGTATTACTAGAGTAATAGAAATCCATTTGTCACCTAGATAGAGGTTTTTAAAACAAAAAACAACCAAAACACGAAACAAATACTACACATTAATAATGCAGTGGACAAAGCTGGTTTTGGTCCATGTATTTCTAACTATCCTGGACAGACACTGAGCATATCCCATGTTCCCTTCCTAACCTGCAGGCTCTCCCATCCTGTCAAAATACTGTCCACACACAATACTGCAGACATTAGCCTCAAAGACTATCTCAAATGAAAGCTTTTGTGCTGGAAGACTACTGAGACAGGCACCAGTCACCTCAGTAATCCACCCCCTTCCACCTGCTCCCAATGGAGTTTCTGCCTCCTGTTCAAATGCACAAAAGGAACTGACAAAAGAACTTGGTTCCCACTGTGATACCCCCTGAAACACTCTGATACCACTTCTTCTTGTGGCTCAGATGAGTAAGGCCATAGTAGACATTTGAATTCTGTACTGAAGCAGTTAAGTGCTCCCTCTTTTCTCCTTCCCTCACTGCTTGAAGGAATATCTCTTCTAAAAAAAACACACTGAACCAGAATGGAGCTGGCCAAGCTGAAAAATACATTTCCAACCAGATCAGAGACCAAAACAACTCAACACACACACCAACAGCTGTACCTGGCTGACAGAAGCTTGTGCTGAACAACCAGAAAGCTACTTCAGAAAAATGTGTAACTGCTACCTTTGTGGAAATACACCTTATGTGAAAATATAACTTATGCTCCTTAAGCAGCACAGCTGGAACAGAGATGATGCCACCAAAAGTCCAAGGTAGCAACAGCAAGATCTACTGCAGGTTGAGCAGACAATGTTCCTTAGGTTCATTATCTTCTGCCTGAACCTCCAAATTCTTCAACTGCTCACACATTCTCACACCAGATTCTAATAAGCTCTTGGTTGTTTTGTCATAGAACAAATCAATACAAGACTGATCCTACAAAACAAGAGTCAAATCAACATTTCTTAGGCTGTTTCACCTGAAAAGGAGCAGCTGGGAGCTAGTTGTTCCTAACAGACCCTGAAGAATGATGCAGCTCAGTTTGCAACTGGTAGAAACTGCTGCATTATCCTAGGCAGCCTGTGTTCCTTCCACAGCCACAGGCAACTACTCTAATTCAAGTGATGTCATCTGGAATGAAGATTTCTGCACAAGGCACATATGCTGCAATACTGACACCTAAAGAAGCCCTGAGTTCACTGCTGCTTTGTGGAGACCAAAAACCTCACAGAACCCTACCTGAAAAACTACATTTCAATGTTCTCCCTGGAAATCCTACCAACATTTCTAGCAACTACTGTTAAATGTGAGGCTTACACTCCCTGGTAACAAAAAGAATTGTTTTTTTTCTACTGTAACTACAACAGATTGGTATGTTTTACACCACTCAGAAGCTAACTGCATGCAAGTTGGACTAAACCTCTTCTGGTCTGTATATAGAACAGGACAGGCTCTTTCACTTCATCAATTGACAGCAGGATATATTTAATATTTTCAAGTGTTAAAACAGAAGACTGATGCATCCTTGACAACATATGTCTATTTTTCATTGCAGTAAGTTGTAGTGGAATGCACTATATAAAGCTATCTTTATATAGTGCATTCCAATATCCAATACTGAAAAAAAGCAGTAGCAGAATTGGAAACAAATCTTATAATAAACATTAAGAGTGTAAGAGATCTACATAGTAAACAAAGCAGACTCTATTAAAGCTGGGGAATTGTGTTATCTCCCCTTCTCTGCTCCTGAGGAAAATACCAGCACTCCCATGCTCCCCATTATGTACTTGCCCTCAAATAAATGCATCACTTTTCTTTGGAAAAATTAAGACCAAGACTCTCAATGTATAAAATCTCTAATGAGGACAGGGAATCAGAATTCAAAGCTGTCATAAACACCCAGAGAACAAGCAGTATGTGCTCTCTCATCCTCACAAGGTCACCTTTAAGGCAGTATTCTGGTCTGGTATTTATGCACCACTAGTTACAGAAATGCAACACTTAGACTAATTAATCTTTCCCACAGCCTATAAGCAAGCCAGCCTCTCCCATAATAACCCCATATTTCACCACAAGTATTTTATTTTTTTTTTAGAAAATTCGCAAAATATTTCCATTTTGGGGAAGAAAAAAAGAAAAAAAAATCAAAGAGGTCCCTGAATAAATGAACTATACTGTCTTCTAAGTCAGTCACAACTTAGCACTCCATACTTACTACATGTCCAGCCGACACACCAGTGTTCTATCCTCTCCATTTAATATGATAAATTCAGGGGACAATTTTATTTAATAGAAACATAAAACTGAACATTTCCCTGTTATATGAGCACAACCAGAGGATGGTTTATAAAGGACTCCCTTTTACTTACTGGGATTGCTCCCCTTCCCACCCTCTTTTTCACTGTTTGATTCTGGTGTGGAAACCTCCATCAGGATGACAGTTCTAGATTCTGAATATGACTGTATCTGTATAAGCTCTATTTACCTTAGCACAGAGACCACTGTGCTGAAATAGATATTTCAGTTACAGAAAAAAAATAAAATCAAAGCAATAAAGTTTACATTTTAAGAAATCAAGCTACATAAGAGGACAAAAACCCCAAATCACCACACACTGAAAACTTTGTGCACTTCAAACTATTTTACTAGCTTAGTTTTTGACTCAGATTTGGTCAAAACCACACAACAGCTTAAACAGGAGTGTATTTTTTTGGAGTGAATGGCAACAACTAATAATTACAAATAATCTATTCACTATTTAGAGATGCTGTTAGAAACCTCTGGACAAAAGAGTTGGCCAAGACAGACAGAAGATGGAAAAGAGCTTACCAGTTAACCTGATTCCAATCCATTTTAACTCTTTGTGGTGGTTAGGTATCAGAAATACCCATGTTACATAAATCAAATGTTTGGGTGGTTTTGGTTTTGTTTGTTTTTTACACAGAAGACAAGGTTTAAGAGGGACTACAAAAATATGATGCAACTAATTAAGACTCATTAGAATGAGGTAATCTGTTGTTCAATACTTACAAAAATCTCCCTCTAATAAACAGGTCCCCAGAAGTTTTTTGAAAAAGCATAAATAACTATTCCAAGATCCTCTCTGAAGTTTATGACTATTTAGATTCTTCAAACACACCTAATTTTATCCATTCACGTTGTAAATTGAAGACCTTTGATATTAATCACACCAAGACAGAGCAGGGAAAAAAAAAAAGTCATGCAAACTGTGGAAGTTCCTTCAAATCCTAAGTCAAAAAGTAAGCTTAATGTTTGTGTTCTTTTTAGCAGACAAGTTTGTGACCACATAAGAGATCACATTTGAGTTATAAAATGGAGTAAGATTTTATGATTAAGAATTAATTCCATTACTAGCAATCAAAAATGATGACAGCATTAAAGCACTATAAACCAGTGAAATAGTTCATAACACTAACTCAATTTTTGATGTAAACTTGCATTGGTGAATATATATAAACTAACATATTCTTACTCTGAAAATGTATTTACAGTTACATTTTAAAATACAGTCAACTCCCTTTACCATCAAGAAATAGTTTCCTTTTTAGGTCTCAAAGTATCTTGATGAATTCTCTCAAGTATGAGAGAATTAAACCCAAATTAACCCAACTTACTGGTCTCTGTCCTGATAATGTGATATACACACACCTAAAAATAAAAGCAACTAGCCAAATACTTTATTCAGCAAATATCTAGACTTGATGAAAGGCAATGAACAAAAAAAGCTTCATTTATTAACCTGTTAGTTTATTTCTTCATTTTGCCCATCTTCACTTTCCTCTCATTGCAAACACAGTAATTTCCCCTTGTCTGATGCACTCTCCACCACCCAGAGACAAAACCCACTCTCAGAACTCTCACCTTGTATATACTGCTCCTCCATCAGTACTCTTTTACCTGGCAAATATGGCTATCAAGAGCTTGAAGAATGGACCAGCGAATGAAAGCATCACACAAACTGTATTTTGGAACAGCAACAGTCAGCCCCTCTCCTTAAAAAGATGTATTTTTAATCTTCTGGCAAGGCTCTTTCATCAGATAAATCAAGCCAAGACTCAGAATAATTAAAAATCTTATATAATTCATACAAGACCTTCAGCATAAGTGAGAGAACCCAAGTACTACTACTGCCCTTCTTCAAGGGCAGAGAGTCAAACAAGACTGGCTCAGGAGTGACCCTGATGCAGTGGAGGTTGATGGATGACCTGGAGCCATCTGAGGAGCTTCACCCCCAACATAATCCCATGAAGACCAAACTCAGCACTATCATGACCTGCCCCAACAGAAATAAACAAGTCACTGAGCAGTTCATGAAAATAAACCCACCAACCCCCACTTACTAGACTAAAAAGGGGCAATTCATTTCCTTTCCATCAAGCAGGGACAAGCTGCACAGTGCAGAGTGAGCAGCAAACCAGAGATCCAACATTCAGCTCCACTCCACAAAAACATACATCAACAAAACCAAGCACAAGCAGATTTTGAAGCTTGACTGCACTGTTCTGTACTTATGGTCATTCCTCATCTTTACCACCACCTGATGAGTCAAACAGAGCTCTTTTAAAGCTTGTTTTAATAGACTGGAAGTTGGGCTGTTAATTTTAGCTGGAAAAGAAAGTAATTGATAGCTAAAGATCCTCTTTATAAACCAGCACCAATCAGAAGGTAATCTGAAACTCTGCTATGCTGCATCAAGCATCTCCTTTATTCCCAGGACAATGTGAGCACCACTACAAGCAACTCTCTGCTTCCTTTGTTTGCTTTAATGCAGCCACCCTGATTTCTGAATGACAAAATGATGTGAGAATTCTCCAAGCAGAGTACTTGCCTTTTGACCTACAGAAAGGAACTATTTCAGAACAAGATTATAGCATGATAATGCTCTGGAGACAGGTTCTTGCCTATGGTCTCCCAAAGACACCCCAGGACATCCAGCCCAGGCAGAGAAGTTAGTGTTTTGCAGAGGGGTGCTGCAGCTGCATGAGCCCCAGCCAGGCAGGAACCACCACTAGCATGGAAAATCTACTCTGAAAGTGAAATAATGTCATTTTAAGTGCAGCACTACTCTGACTAACCTTTGCAAAGCCAGCTCAAAGGTAAGTCAGACCACAATAATTGTACTGTAGAGTACTGTAACCACCAGTATCCATCCTCTGGACTGAAAAATCTCCTTCATTTTCTCTTTGGGAAAAAAAAACCCCAAACAATAGAAAATCCTCTGACACCTTCCAAGTTTCTTTCCTCATGTGCAAGTCAATTCAGATCAGTACAGCTATTCTCTTCCACAAGAGGTGTCAGGACACCTGTAGAATAGCTTCTGAAGGCTCTGTTGTGCCAGGTGAAGTCACCTCTGAGCTGTCTCTTGTACCTTCTCACAGAATCCAGCACAGGAAAGCTAAAACCAGAAGAGCTCTTCACTGGAAGTGGATCTATGGCCTGGCTTCAGCTGGAATGGACAGAACACAGGGAGCACATGCAGCTGGAAGCAGCTTAAGAGCAACTGTGAGTCCTACCAACAAGTCAGTTCTCCTGCCATACACTGTGCATCAGTCCAGACTGTGAGGCATCCATGGAAATCCCAGCACCAGGGAAGGATTAGCCCTGGCCAAGGAATGGGTTTTAACAGTGGATTTCACAACCATGGTGTTCACAAGCATGTTGTTCAGCCCAGACATACCTTTGCTCTGTCCTAGGCTTAAGCTAAGCTATATTAACAGTATATAAATCATGATTCAAAGACATAAGCATTATAATTTGGCAATCAGGAATGTTTTGACTTCAGTGAGCTCCAAGACAAATGTTAAAAGCAATGAGCTTGGAGACAGAAGTTGTAACTTTATAAAAAAAAATTAATGGAATATGCTGCTTTTTTTTATGGGATCTTAAGATCTTAACTGGGAATTCTGATTAGAGACAGCTAGGGAAGTTCTGGGTTACAAAGCCATAAAAAAAAAAAATATTAAAATAAATAAATAAATTTCTGAAGTCTCCCTGCCAGTTTTGACCTTTGAGGTGTCTGTAAACGTTCCCAGTGCTGTGTCATTTTGCAAACACTTCATCAAGCTTCGAGGAGCAAAGAAAGACGTGATCTTTGTCACAACTGCCAACAAGAACCTCGCCAGGGGGAGTCATGAACTTCAACATTAGGGCAGTTTTATCCTGTTCTTCAGGAAACCTGTGAAAAAGAATCACAGAATCACAGAATCATTATGGTTGGAAAGGACCTCCAGGGTCATCAAGTCCAACCTTTGTCCTAGCATTTCTCTAACCACTCCATCTCCTCAAGCACCAAATCTATTGGTTCTTTAAACCCCTCCAGGGATGGTGATTCCACCACCTCCCTGGGCAGCCTGTGCCAGCATCCAACTACCCTCTCAGGGAAGAATTTCTTCCTAATATACAATCTAAACCTCCCCTGATGCAACTTGAGGCCATTTCCCCTCATCCTATCATTACTAATTTGAGAGAAGAGACCAACACCAGCCTCACTACAACCTTCTTTTAGGTAGCTGTAGAGGGCAATAAGGTCTCCTCCAGACTAAACAATCCCAGTTCCTTCAGATGCTCTTCACAGGCCATGCTTTCCAGCCCTTTCACCAGCTTTCCTGCCCTTCTCTGCACCTGCTCCAGCACCTCCATGTCCTTCTTGTGCTGTGGTGACCAAAACTGGACATGGTACTCAAGGTGTGGTCTCAAAAGTAGGATTTTTTTCAGCCACTAAATGGAGCAAACCTACAAGTTGAAGAGGGAAGGGCAGTGCACAGAATTCTCCACTCTGCACCCAGTGAAGAGGCTGTGGAGAAAATCAAACATGTCACTTAATGGCTGACAGGTGTTGGGATTGAACTTTACTAACAAGCAAAACCAAGAAACCCAGAAAGGAGACTCTTACTAGTGAAGTTGTGAACCAGCCTCCTCAGATTTCACTTCATGAGGAAGACATCACTTGAATTCACAGGAGTTACTTTTCCAAGTAGCAGAAAACTACAGAAACCGTTTTGTGCAAAGTACGTAAACCAGCAAAACCATCTTGCCAGCAACATTTTGGATTAGTGAAAAGAAATGTTTTCCTTTCTTCCTTCCCCTCTGCTCCATTAGGGGTCTCTGTTCAACCTGACATCAGCCTTATAAGAAAAACACTCCTCTGAAGCCTGAGGGAAATTCAGCAGTGTAACACAGCCTGTGATACATTTTCTGTTTCTTTTTGGGGCAGCTGATCACTGCCACATTGACTAAATCCAAGTGACTACAACAAAAATAATATCCCATCCCTATCCTGTCCATGTATCCCACATGACATTCCTCAATATACACATTTCTAAATCTCTCCTCAATCTTCCTGACATGCAAACAGCTAAAGCACTGCAAATCTGGTGCTAAAACTGACCTAAAGGAGGTTGTGCATTCATAAAGCTGTAGGGAAATCTTTATAGAACATCTGCCCAGAGCAAATCCATCTCACTGTACCATCCCCATTGTTTACATGGGAATAAAATCACCCTCTTTCCTGACCCATGTCCCACAAGAACTTTTTTCCCCCCATTTATTCATTGCCTGACATGGAAGCCCTCACAGTTCATCGTCTAGGAAGATGGACACTGTTACCTATGTTGTCTCAAAATAATGTCCTCACCATTAGAGGAAATATAAACAACTGAAATGAAGGATTTTTCCTTTGGAAAGAGAAGGTAGGAACTGTTGTCATCTAAATGTCATTGAAACATGGTCACCTCCCCTGAAAGACTGTTGTCACTGATTTGGTTCTGCAGGTCTATGAAGTTATCAAAGTGCAAGTCACAGATATGTTAAGATGCACTCTTACACTTCTACAAAAGCCACTGCATCATGAAAGCCACTGCTGAAAGTTCAAAATGTTCCCCTCCAGGTTCTGAAAGTGCACAGGAAAGAAACAGGCTTAAATACTCAGAGCTGGGGGCTCAATCCAACACATAACCACAGTGGGAGCTGCCAGAACATCAACCATCACTAAACACCTTTTAAATGGGCAATATTTCAAGAGTTTTCCATCAGGAAGCTTGGTGTCTTACCCATTTTTGGCTCGGGTGAAATACCAAATGTGCACACAGTTCTTACTGTGAATGCAGTAGGTCAATTTATATTGTGGACAGCAGCACCTGACAGGTGACCAGATGTTCACTTTATCCCATGAACCAAGGTGACATCTTTCCCTAGCAACCCCTGCACATCAACAAGAACACTTATCTCATTTGGTGATCATTTTGGGGTTTTGGGTTTCATTCTAGCCAACAAAAAGATGAGCAAAACCATTTCATTGGGGGGAAAACTACTTCAATAACAAGAACTAGTTGTGGCAACAACAAGCTTTTTTTTTTTTAAATGACAAAATACTCAAATTCTTCAACAATTAATATCCCTTAAAAATGTTTGTATGAAGTATCCAGAACTTATCTTTAGAATTTTCTACCAGCTCCAACAAAGACAATGTAAGGCCTTATTTCACCACCTGAAAACACAGATTTCATTTATTAGTTTATAACACAGCTATTCTATCATGATAAATGCTACCTGGGTAGCCACGCAGAGCAGTCAGCTCTTCTCTTTTTTGTCAAACAGTTGTTTCTGAAGTCATAGTATTAAAATCAAATTACATTGGGCTATTACAGCAAGATCTTACCTCCTGGATTGGATTTTGGAAGAGCACTTGAGTGTCAGCAATTAAGGGTATAATTTAATTGACTAAAACAATCAGGCCTTGCCTTTGATGCCACCAAACCATTCAGCTTAAGTAACAGCAAAATTCCAGAGGTGTCTACTGGGTGCTATTCACCCCAACACAGACACTTTAGAGGTACAAACATCTCTTAACAGCTGCTGTTCCAGTGAGCTACACATCACACAGTGTCAGGGGTTGGAAGGGACCTAGAAGATCATCTAGTCCAACCCCCCTGCCTGAGCAGGGGCATCTAGACCAAGTCACCCAGGAACAGATCCAGGAGGGTCTTGAGTGTCTCCAGAGCAGGAGACTCCACAACCTATGGAGCTCAGATCCTGGCCTACATTTCTGAATGAACGCTGCTTCCCCGGTGATCAGCTTGAAGAAACAGAAAACCAACTTAACGAGCAAAACAAGCGACGTGATCACAAACCCCGGCAGGACACAAATAGAACTTCTGTCCGTTGAGGGAAACGTAGTGACCATTTTTCAAGGGGAGAAAACCCAGGAGAGCGGTGCGGCTTCCCGCAGTGGAGACACCGCTTTGTGCGTCAACGAGACGCCGAGAAAAACCAAACCCCCCACAGAAATCGCAGTTTCCCCCCCGGCCCTCCGAGCGGCTCCGCCGGCAGCAGCGGCCCGGCCCTCGGAGCGCCGGTCACCGGCATCGCGACCGGCACGGAGCGGGGCGGGGTTGGGGAGAGATGGGAGCCCCCCCGGCCCCCTCCCAGCCCCGCCAGGCCGCACCCGCCGGCAGCGGGACAACAACCCGATCCCCCCCGTACCTGGGTCGCTAAGGGCGAGAGGGAAGAGACGCCGCCGAGCCCCCTGCTCAGGGCCGGAGGGGAGGAAGCGGCCCCGCCGGGCACCGCGCGGACCCCGCGTCTCTGCCTCAGCGCGGCCCGGGAGGGCACCGCCTCTTCCTCAGCGCCGACCTGCCCCGGCGCCGCCGCCGCCGCTCCCCGGCCCGGCCGCCGCCGCTCCCTCCCCAGACGCAGCGCGACACTCGGCGCTGCTTTACAGCAGCCCGCAAAGCGCAGCCGCGCTCCCGCTCCGCCTCCCGCCAGCGGCCATTGCCGGGGCCGGGGCCATTGGCGGGGCCGCGCCCCCTGCCGTTCGGAGGGGGTGGTGCCGCGCGGGGCTGCGCGCTCCCGCCGCTGAGGGGCCCGGCGAGCGGCGGGCGGAGCGGCCCGGGCGGGAGCGGCTGCCGCTGTCGGTCCTCGTGTCCTGGGTACCGTACCCAACCCCGGGATGCCTCCTCCGGCACCGCGGTGCTTAGACCCGGCCTAGCTGGCCTGTGACGCAGCGGGCTCCGCGCTGCCTCAGAGCGCCGTGCGGCCCCTCACCCTGGCCGAGCCCGGCGCTCCCAGGTGCGTTCGCAGCGTTACCGCGGTGCCTTTCTTGGCCGCGAACAACAGATGCCGCTGCTGGGAACGGCAGACAAACCGCGTTTACTCTGCAGGAATAGGGATTGAATTGGCGTTTAGCGCAGTGAGGCACGGGCGAGCCCGCCGCGATTCCCGGTTAGCGCCGCACGGAGCCGCCACCGTATTCACGGCACCGCCAACACCGCCCGCACCGTGATGCCTCCCATTCGGCGGAAAGCCCGAAGTGAGTGGTCGCTGAGCTTTGAAACTGCTCCGCTCTACCGAAGGCCACGGGATCTTTCAGCTGGAGGCGACCTTGCGGTGATGTTCGCCTGAATATTCCAGCGCTGCACGCTGCCAGCAGCCAACCGGGAACTAAACGGGTGGTTTCGGAGCAGAGAGGTGGGGTCTGATCCATCAGCAGTTAAAAATCTTTTTGCGAATGCACTGCTAACAGTCTTTGGGATGCAGGAGTTGTGACGTGTTTTGAAGGAGCCAAACAACCTCGATGCCTCGTTACGAAGGAGGTGGTCATTGGGAAAAAATGTATTTTGAGACAATTAATTGGGTTTCCGAATGTAATTTCCTTAAAGCAGAAGTGGCTAATACAACATGAAAACTATTTCTGAAACAAGGAAAAAAAGGCTGCCAGGAAAGATTTCAGTAAATGCCACACTCAAAAGAGCATCTATTTCTAGGGGCAGGACAAAAAAAATATTACTAAGAATATATGAATAAGTCAAAAAGTACAGAAACAAAGTGCATGAGGTGTTAGATGACATGAATGACATGAAAATAAAGTTTTTCAGCTTTCTGAGTAATGCAAGAGCACAGGAATAAGAGAGCCCCACATACAGTGGAGAGAGGAAAAAGGATCACAGGTGATTTCATGTGGTTCCAGAACCAAACTTCAGTTTTCAATAAAGACAAAAATCCAAGCATTACCTTGCTACCTTTTTCTTTTTGTGGTTTTTTTTGTTTGTTTTAAATCAAGGAAATACAGTATGTCACATGCAGACTTCTGTAAACAATGACACTGGGCTACATATGAAATAACCACTGAAACTGGTGAGAATAGGGAGCAGTATGAACATTAGAAACACAATGAAAATGCTCCTCAGGAGATAGTGAAAGACAGTGGAAAGAAGGTCATGTATTCACCAGGGCTCACTCATGGCTTGTGCAAGCAGTTCTAATATTTTCCATCAATGACTGAAACCAAAATTTAAATATATTACTAAAAGATTGGTGGGGAAAAAAAAAAAAAAAAGGAAAAACAACAACTCTGAGGACTAGACTAACAGGAGCAAGGTGAAAAAAAAAAAAAAGTAGATTAAAATTTAAAGAATGTTCACTTGAATTTAATGAGTAAAAATTCTGGTATGTGTTGGGTATTTGTTAGGTAGACAGAAGCAGGATTAAAACTTCAATAAAATATGTAAGGAAATGACCAACAGCCAACAACATGACATACTCATGAAAAAAGCCTGCACAAGATTTGAGTCTCTTTTTCAGAGGAGAGGTTTCAATGCTAGTGTAAAAATAATTATTGATGTAGTCTTACAACTCCTTTATCCATCTTCTATAACATGTATTCAGGGAGGATGAGCTCTCATAGGTCCCTCAAGGAAACACAGCAGATACAAGAGGAAATTTGTCTGGATTACCTTAAGCAAAGAGGCAGAGGAGTGTTCCAGAGTGTAGAATGGCTAAAAAATTCAGTTCACAAGTTAAAAAGCAATGCAGGTGAAGTGCAGACAGACTTGGTTTTCTCCCAGTGCAAACTCAGAGTGACTAGATGATCTCTCAATGCCTTAAATGTACATCATGTGGTAGATCTTTCCTCCTTGGGTAATGGAGAATAAATGAAAGGCAGGGCTGCTGGATCTTTATTACCTGTGATTTCAGGTAACTATATTAAGAGACATGACTGAACAAGATACTGCAGTAAAATAGCACAGAAATGAGCCACCATCCACTCACTGCATCTCATCCTGCAAAGCCTGAGGGGCTTTGGGAGGTCAGCATTTCTGCAACACATTGCTTCAGAAATTATGCAAACCCTTCCAAGGTCAGTTAAGACATTCTAAGGAAGACATTTTAAGTATTTAAGTTGCCATATAATTAAGAAGTTGTGGTATATATCATTACTGAGAAATAGCTTGTTGATGGTATTTTTAATGTGGGTTTTTTTTTTTCCATATAAAAAATTATGCCAGTAACCTGTTAATAGAAAGATCACGAGATACTCCTTTATATTCTTTCAGTGCTTGTACAATAATGGGACCAAATATATTTTTCCATTTTAATGATGAATCAGCAGCTATTTTTACGGCAATTAGTTTTAAAACAAAAGCATTCTGCATGTAATTATTTGATTTTACTCTAAGAAAGTCCATGGGCAATCCCTGGCATGTACCTATACTTTCAGTAGTAAAATAAAGGAAAATATTTGATTTACAAGTACATTACAATCTCCTATTCTGTAGAATTATTACAACAGCTACTTAAGAGATCTGAATCTCATTTCCAAAACCTGACTGCTCATCATACAGTAAATCAATAATACATCAAAAAGAAAACTACACATTTGGAGTGTATAATATTGCATTTCTAGAACACCTCTAGCAAAAATATGTTGTGCAAACATAATAAATATAATGTAATAAATAAAATAAAATAAATATACTAAACATACTAAACATAATATGCTAAACATAATATACTAAACATAATATAATACAACATAATATATAATATAACATAATATGACATAACATAACATAATATAATATAAATTTGGTGAAATGTTAGTTCTTTTAGTCACTAGCTCCAAATATTTTAATGATGAGAGGAAGTGCAGTCTGGGAAAAAATATATTATATATATAATCTCATCTTTAAAATATCTGGAGCTAGTGACTAAAGGAACTAACATTTCACCAGAGTAAAACTGGCAAATTCAGCATCAATTATTTAAGCATATTTCCAAAACTCTGCCAAGTGAAGGGCCAGTCCAACCTGTTAATGCAAACAGAGGAGCATCAAAAATATCAAAGTATTTTGGTTTTATTCAGGGAAAAATAAATATATATTAAAAGAATTATTCCGGCACGAAGCAAATGGTCATAACAAGAGCGAATAAGGCGAAGCAGTAAATAGGTAGCTGTGGCACAACAAAGCTTAGAGCAGAGCAGATTCCCGCCCCTCAGCCCGACTGCTCCGGGCTCGCCGGGGCCCCTCCGGACCTTCCGCTGCTCCCACCCGCTCAGCGCCCCGGCCCCAACACACACATGCGAGCCCCGCACGTTACCAAACGCCTGTGGTTGTGTTGCCCGAACGGGCCCAAAGCAGCACGAAGCACGAAGCTGTAAACTTGAGAAGCAAGCTAAGCGCAGCCCCAACCCAGCGGCCGGTGACACCCCCCGCGTCAGCGCAGCCTCCCCCCAACGCCCGCACCGCCCCGCGGCACCTCATGGCTCTCGGCGCCTCTCCCTGCACAAGCGAGAGCCCGGCCCCGAGCCTCAGCCCCTCCTTCCCGGGTGGGCTCCGCGGCACCGAAGCGCGGAGAGGCACGGCCGTCCCTCCCGCCGCCTCCTCCGAGCTCCGTCGGGGCGGTGCGGGGCGCAGGTGACCCGCAGCACGCCTGCGCGCGCCTCCTGTTCGGCAGCGGCCTCCATCCGGGTCCTGGGCGGCCCGGCGGGGCGGGGGGGGGTTCATTGTGCGTGCAGCTGCCGCGCTCACTCGCTCTAAAATGGCCGCCGCCGCCTCCTCTCCCGCCGCTGCGGGGGCTCCCGCGGCACTGGCCGCCGTGGCGACGGTCGCGCTGCCTCCCACCGAGAGCAAGAAGATCACCGACCTGCGCGTCATCGACCTTAAGTCGGAACTGAAGCGGCGTAACCTGGACATCACCGGGGTGAAGACCGTGCTCATCTCCCGGCTCAAGCAGGTGAGAGGCCGGTACAGGCCGCGAGGTACGGGCTGGCCTCGCCCGGCCCGGCTCTCCCTTCCCCTGACCGACCCGAGCCGCCGAGAGGCCCCGGCCCGGCCCCGCTGGCCGCTTGGCTCGGGAGGCGGGTCTCTCGCCGCCCCGCCGGCTGCCCCCGGTGTGGGGGGCGGGACCTCTCCCCGTGCCCCGGCGTAGGGGCGACGGTCCGCGGGGTGCAGGAGCCTCGGCGGTGGCCCCGGCGGGGTGGGTGAGGGTGGCCGGGCCGGCCGGAGCCCGGGCTGGCCGGCAGAGCTCCCCCCGCGGCCTAGCGGCCCTCCCGCCGCCCCGGGGCTGGCTGTTGCCGTAGGGTTTCGTTGCTTCGTTCCTTTTTGTGCCGTCCTTTATGTCCTCACGGACGTCGTAGTGGCCTTGCAGTGTATTTCCACAGAAAAACGTGCCCATCCTTGCGAAGCTGTACTTTGGAAATGTCAGCTTAGTGTCTTACAGCCCTGCTGATATCACGAGTGTTCCCTCGGTCTCCTCCAGCTTCACGGGGAAGGTTTAACCCCAAGTGTTACACAAAATATTTTCGTGCTGGAAAAAAAAAAAAGTTACTTGGATCACTGATTTTTGATAAAGTTGAATCCAGCTCCCCACTGAAGTACATTTTAAAAACGTGTATTTTTTTTTTTTTTGTCTCATTTAGGCTATTGAAGAGGAAGGAGGAGATCCAGATAATATTGAAATAACTGTCTCTGCTGACACACCCACCAAGAAACCAACTAAAGGCAAAGGTTATGATCATTTTATACCTTACTTTCTTAAGCAGTTTTTCTTGCACATATCATCTTAAAGAAGGGGCATGGAACTGTGGCCTGTAGTAGTGACTTTTACCACTTAGGGCTTTTGTCACAAAACACATATGTTGCCTTCCCTGTTTTCAGTAGCTGTGGTGGGCAGTGGATGGGGATGCTGGATGCCCGTGGAAAATGGTTAAGATCTATGTTGTGAGTTAACTGGCAGATCCTGGAGGCTCTTGCTGTGTGTGCTGAGGCTATGCTGAGGATTTGGGAGGTTTTGGGAACACATTGTGTATCAGAAATTCAGACTGTGGAGTATTTATTCCAGGTGCAGAATGAGTGGAGGAACTGCTGTGGCTCTGGTGCTGGGGAGTGGGTATCTGTGGTGGCCAAGAGTGTGCAGCAGCAAAGGGGGAAAAGATGCTGTTTTGAGAAACTGCTGCTAGTGGTGAGTGCAGGATAATACCTGGTAGAGGGTCACTGCCTGAGGAGCTTGTGTGAGTTTATTGACATCATTTCTACTTAAAACAGGACTTATAAATGTGTATTTCATGCAGGGGCTCTGAAGGCTCAGTGTGAAAAGTCTGATGAAGAGATTTGAGTTTTTCTGTTGGGAACAACTCTTTGGCTTCTCTATTGACCTGTTGGGTGTGATTGTGTTGGCTCCATTTTCTTTTGCATGAATATTTGGGAGTTTGGGTTCTGTGTGTGGGGGGTGTTGTTTGTTTTCTGTTGTTCTGGAAGCATCCATAATCAACCCTGAGAAAGGCAATGCCTGTTTTATGCATAGCATGCATGCTCAGGGAGGAATGCTAGGAATGTTCATGCAGGTGCTACCTAGCTTGGAAACATCAGCCTTGCACCCCTGTCCCTTGTCCTGGGCTGAGGTGTGTGGTCAAAGTGATAATTGATGTTTTCCAAGGGGGCTGTGATGGGGGATTTACTAAGAACAACTTGTGTGTACTGTTGACACACTAGAAAAGTTGAAACAAACAGTTTCCCTGTGTGGTTTCATTGTTTTTTTCAGTGGCATTACTTTATTCCCTACTCTGGAGAGGTAACTGATGCTTAAGGAAACTACACAGAGGCTAAAGAAGGAAATGCTCCCACAGTTTTTCAAGTGGAGCTCTGAATAGCTGTTTGTTCTGCTGTGAAGAACACTTCTCTTATCTGCGGCTTTCATCCTCCTGTTCTCCAGGCTCCTGTCCCCCTGTGCATAATGTTGTTGAACCAGCTTCTTCAGCTGCTGTTTGGCTTCTGCAGAGATAGTGTGGCCACTGAGGCAGGGCTGGAGTGGCTCTTCCCTGCCACCTCTGCTCCAATTGTAAGGCATGCTGGGAGATGCACGTTCTTGGTAAACCTCAGAGGAAAAGATCACCTTGGTGAAGTTTTTTATTTGCTCCCTTTGAAAGGTTAAGGGGTTTCCCTCATGACTTTTTGGATAACAAGAGTCTTACAAGCAGATTTTGTGCCAGAAGTGTGAGTGGTTCATGCTGTGTCAATCTTAAGTGTGGAACAAGCAAAACTCACTTTTTTTTTTTATCTTTATGGTTTAGTTTTAACTATAAGAAAAAATGCATTGTTTTTAACTATTCCTTGCATGTGTGAAGTGCTGATTCTGGTATTATCTCCCTCTCCAGTACTTTCTGCTGCAATGAGTTACTGGTGACCAGAAAATATCCCTCAAATCTTCTAAATCCAGCACTTCAGCTGCTCCATTCCATAATGTGTCACTAGGAACCTTTCAAAGGCACATGAACTAATTTCAGTAGGACTGAAATTTGATTTTAAATGAACTATCTTGATCCTCCTGGTGCTTGTAGGGGCTCCTCACTGTGAGCTGTGCTGCCTCCTTTGCTTTGCCCTAGGCCTTGTTTGCTTCCCTCCTGCCCCACAACTTCAGACTAAAACTAAGGGGTCTTTCACAGAATCACAGAATCACAGAAATTAGGGGCTGGAAGGGACCTAGAAGATCATCTAGTCCAACCCCCCTGCCTCAGCAGGATCACTTAGACCAAGTCTCTCAGGAACAGATCCAGGCGGGTCTTAAGTGTCTCCAGAGATGGAGACT
>VYZU01024878.1:0-22798 GCA_013401355.1 Ceyx cyanopectus | reverse complement strand
CCTTTCCTCCAGATGCTTAGAGATGGCAGCAAGGACAAGTTGTTCCATTACCTTTCCAGGGATGGAGGTGAGGCTGACGGGCCTGTAGTTACCTGGGTCCTCTTTTTTGCCCTTTTTAAAGATTGGGACCACATTGGCCTTCCTCCAGTCCTCAGGCACCTCTCCTGTTCTCCAGGACCTTTCAAAAATGTTGTCCAGTGGTAAAATTAACAGCACCAGTCCTGTAGTATTTTTTCCCCATGCTGTACAAAGAAGAGCAGGAGTGTTAGGTAGTTGTTTATGAAGAAAATACAACCTCAGAAGAGACCAGGGAGTAATGGATAAACCTTCTTACACCAGGTAGAGAGAATGAATGGAAGGGAAGAGGGAGGTTTTCCTTCTGAAAACTCATGAACTGTCTGCTGTCTGTCAGCTTTAGAACCAACTGACTTCTGTGGCCAGTTTTACTGCAGCTTTTAAGGTCTGTGACAAAATGAGATGTCTAATTCCTTAGAATTTTCTGCTAGAAAAACTTAATCTTGAATATTGATGCATTAGAGAGGGAAGAGTTTGGGTGTGGGGGGAAGAGTGGTATATTTGGTTGTCCTCTCATTTATTTTATATATATAATTTTGGTGTGTGTGTGTGTGTGTGTGTGTGTGTGTTAACAAAAATGGAGAACAGGAATGAGGCTAAGAGACCTTCTGTAACAGAACAGGATTTTTTAGTGGCCTGATCAATTATCAACTAATAATATATTGCAGTTTCCCTGGCCTGTGACAAGCTTTGATGATGATACAAAGCCAACTTGCTATGAGATAGGAAAGAAAAATCTGTAAAACACTATAGAATAGTGTAGAATAAAGCTTTGACTAAACTGGTTTGAATGTGAACATTCCTTCTTAAAAGCAACTTTCTGGTATCCCATACCAAATGCTGCAGTGGAAGATAGTGGATGAAGAAGGAGCTCAGATAAAGAGGAGAGTTTCTGGAAAAGGCTGTTCTTCTCAAGGCTGCTTATCCTGCTATTTAGAGGAAGATAATGCTGGTATGGAACATGTTCCAAACCTTTCTGATGTAAACATTCCCATGAAGTATTTGGAGTCAAAAATATTATAGCATCCCAGCTATTACTTTGTGTTTTAAGTACCTGTCTAGTTTCCAACCATTTCTGATGTGACTTCTGTTTCTTAGCTCAGATGCTGACAGCTGAAGGTGGTTGGCTTCTGTTGCCCAAATAACTCTGACTTAAACCCAAGCAATCAAAACTTAGTTGTATGCTGCTGGCCCTCCAAGTGAGAGAAGGACATCACCTGTCATGATGTCACTTGTCCTCCAGTAACATCAAAATTACTTTTTATTTAAAGCAAGTAGGTTGTCTCTTTATTTCTTCTTCTCAGTGGCTGGTTCTGTTGATCTGTGCAGTTGCTGATTTAAATAGTAAAGACTTAAAAGTGACTTCTCCAGATGTTGGAGGGGGTGTGACCTTACACGTAGTGCTGTTGCACAGATAATTAGCCATGTCTGTCTTTAATTGACTCACAAAATAGGTTTGTTAATTTATTATTATTTTTAGGTATGTGGCCATTAACTCCTAGATCTCAAACTTCTAAGAATTTTTGTCAAGATAAAACCACCTGTTGAGTCCCTGCTCTTTCTGAAGCATTTTACTCAGGATAGAGTATATTACATGAACACATTTTCCTCTTTTTGAGGAAAAATCAATGTAAATGATTTGTAAAGAGCATTAATTTTAAATTGTACTTTCCCCTTGCACTTTCATGAGTAGATGATGTATAGAAAATAATATTTCTCTGGAGGGGAGGGAATTATGAAGCTAAAATACAAGAACTCAGTAGTGATGATAGAAATGTAATATTTGTAAGTTGTAATCAGCACTTGAAAGAGAACATGCAGGCTGAACCTTAGAACACTTGGCAGAGGTGGTTCCCTTGTTGGAAGGCTGTTTTCATGGCTGAAGCAATGATGCATCATGCCTTATTGAAGTGAGATATAAACAGTGTGCAATCCCTAGGTAAAGCTTCCTTGGATAGAAGCCCTCTTGCCAAACAGCTCCTCAGGAATGTCATTAAGGTAGGAGTGAGTGGTGTCTCTAATGAGCTGCACTAGACCATGTTATGGCTGTTTAATCCCATGATTACAAATCGGGGTAAATCTGAGAAGCAAGTTGGTCATTCTCTAGAGAGTATCTGAGTGGTGAAGTACATGCCTCTAAACACCATAAATGATGAAGAGTGCTATCCTGCTGTAGAAGACAAATATTCTTCTTGCTCTATGATACCATTTAAAAATACAGGAATATAGCAGGATAATTTACTTTGGGGAATACTGTGGCAAACAACATTCACACTGCAGCAGTCCTATTAACTGAACAGTGCTATAAAGAGCATTCCACTGAAAAAAATTTTCTTTCCCCTTCCTCATTTTGCCTCCTGTTTTTGCTGAATTTTGAGGCTCAGGTACAGCAGAACCACCTTGGGGGACTGAGCAGGAACACCAGCAGAAATGCAAACACTAAAGTTTCTGATGTGTTGCTCTCCTGAATGAGATGAAGATGTCTGGTTTGTCCAGAGTAGACTTGTGCAGTTGTCTCCACTCAGGCAGCCTGAATCCCTCCTGGAGAGGGCCATGCTTGGGCAGAACAAACTTCTGCTGCTCCAAGGCTTGGAAAGCTGAACCTGCATCATGCTCAACCAAGGCTTTCATGTTCTTCTCCATCTCCTGCCTGCTTCTGAGGAGAATGCTCACTGTATCAGCAGCCTGGTGCAGCTCTGGTGTGCAGCAATTCCCTTTGCCAGGGGAGGGATTGGGCCAGGTTCTAGAGGAGTGCCATCATTCCAAGGAAGATGAGTAGTTAAGAGTGTTGGGCACCCAGGTTTGTGGTGAGTGCTGCTTACACTGCTGATATTTTCAACAGCCACTGACTAATAAACCTGGACAGAGATTTTATCAGGTGGTGACAGCTTGGGTGGCTGAGACCTGCTGTGCCTGCTGTCTGCAGAAGTGCAGTCTGTTCTGTGATTAACACACCTTTGAATTCCAGCTCTCCTCAGAGTGAGACTGGTTTTGACTAAGTTCACAGAAGTAGTTTCTGAAAGGTGCTTCTTACAGTCTGCTGGATTTGGAATGATAACCCAAGGGTACCCTTCAGTAGCCTGTTGTGGGTAAGTGTGGAAAAGTGTTTAATTTTTGTGGGCACTGCTTTTTTGGCAAGTTACTGTACCAATATCTGAAATCTGCCTGCATCACAAGCTTCAGGTGCCACTTTTGAGCATTAGGAGTAACCAGATCAAAGGAAGCTGACAGGGAAAGCAAACTTCCTATCACTTTCTGCCTTGAAGCTCAAAAGTCATTCAGTTTGCTTTATGCTTTGGGATACCTCTGGTACACAGTGAATGGGACTTACTACAAAGAACAAGAGACGGAGTAAAGAAAATGAATTGAAATAATGAAATAATAAAAACTTATTCCTGTCTGACTTAATTACTGAAAGGTATAATCTCTTTTGATGAGGACATGCCAGTAGAATGTTGTTCTCTAGCTGCTGTTGCAGAGATGGAACTAACTTGAGGTGGCTTTTCCGAATTATATTTTTTTATATTCCTATCAAGTAGGGGTCCTAGTTCATCTGCCAGATTTTCTCAGAGAAAATGAGTGAATTTAGTTAGTTTTCCTAACAGGATATGCTGGATAGTTGCTAAATACATGTAGCACCTGCTGTGTTTGCCTGTCTCTGGATGCTTAACTGGTTATGAGATGCAGGAAAAACTTGGTCTTTCAGGCTTAAACTAAAGAACTGAAATACAGGAGGGGAAAAGGAGAAAAGAGTTGGATTTGTATAGAAATAGTGTTCACAGAATGCTGAAATAGGAACACAAAATGTGGATTTTGCTGTCGGGCATCAGCTGTGATGATCACCAAAAAGTTACTTTTTGATCAGTTTTTTGAGCACAGCCCTGTATGTGAAGAAAGCCAGCTCCTCCAAGTACACCTGTGCTGTTGCCTCTCAAATCTATTGCATTGCAAAGATAAACCAGGAATGTGCTCTTTAAATGAGGTAAAATCAGTGGAAGATCTCTTTGTGCACTTAGATCTGAACGTGGAGGTCTCGTGTTTGGAACTGGAGCAGAAACTGCTGCCATCTCTTTTCCTGGAGACTGGCATGCCTCTGACCTCAGTGTGCTGGATAGAGCTGTACTGGGAAAGTGCCTCCTTCCAGTGAGATGAGTAAAGCCAACTGGAATCCAGTGAAAACCCAAAGAGCAGTCTCTCTTCTTGCCCTGCAGTTGAGATCTGAAATGCAATTAAAGAGCTGCGTGTGAATGACTGTGGAAATTTAATTGCTGACAAAAATTGGCCATTCCAGGTAGCAGAAAAGTCCACACTGAAACTAAACTATTCTTTTCCAATACCTGGAAAATCAAAGGGATGAAGGAGGATGCAGCGTTAACAAAATAAAGCATTAAGTGCTGGTCATGATGCCACCTCATTTGCATTTGAATTGCTGCTGAGTTTCAGGAGAAGGCAGCAAAGCTTCTCACTGACACAAGTGCCTTTGTACCCTGAGCTCCTGCAAACCATCTCTTTGCTAGAAAACCGGGCAAAAGGCCTTGCAAAGGGTGTGTTTGGTGGGGGGGATGTGTATCTAGGATTCTTTAATCTTGTTTTTGCAGATCAAGGAAATGCAGTGGTTTGCAAAGAGAACTGTGGCTAGTTGTTCACAGAAGCATCTTTATTAGAGAAAAATATTTGTGCCCGTATTGCAGTAAATAATATGTAGAAATTCCAGGTGCTTTACCTGATTGTTGTTGTGCTGATTGTTCCCTCTAGTGATGAAAAGCACTGAAAAGGTGGCTTGGAGAGGCTTGCAATTACCATACTTGTGTGCAGTGGAAAGCACAGCTACAGAAAACCTAGAGATGGACAGTGTCATGTTCTCCTGAGTGCCATTATCACTCCAAGTGGAAGGATCATTATTAAAATCAGTAACTTGGATGTAGCTGCTTGTTTATGCAACAGCACTGATTGTCCATGCTCACTCAGCTGACAGTTTTTTCCTCATCCCCTTAAAAATATTCAGTTTGGGAAGTTTGTAAGAGTTCAGATAAACTAGAGCACGTGGAGAATAATAAACTAAGGCTGAACACACAGTCAGCTCCACATAGCAGCTCTAGGCATTAGCATATCCTGTCTTTTCAGGTAAAAAGCAGGAAGCTGATGAATTCATTGGTGATGCTTCAGTTGAAGAGGATTCTTTTGTCAAGGTAATAAAAGTATGTACCTTTTTTCTTTTTCAGTTTATATTTAAGTGTAATGTTTGGCCTTAACAAGAAAAGCTTCTGTTGTCTTTGCAGTATGTTTTGTGGAAACTTGGAGCGTTTCTTATACTGTGTTCACAGCTGTTGCCCAAGGGTGTGAAAGTGTGGGGTTTTTTTTAAACACCCTGGGATTTATTTTTTTTTAGCATGGATGTGATAGAGTATTTTGCAGAAACAGTGATTCTAGCAGTGAATCTTTTGGAACACAGCTGATCCCCTTAGTTATTCCAAATATTTTTTTATTCACACCCAAAGGAAGGTGAATTGGAAACTCAAGATGCAAGTGATCAGGATGGAAATGATGAATTAAAGGACTTTAAAGAATCTGTTGAAGATGAGAACTTGAATTCTAAAGAACTGTCATCTACAGAAAAGAAAAAATACCACAACCTGGAGCCACCAGAGACAACAGAAGATGCAGAAAAGGATTCTGTAAGTCAGGTACTCTGTTGTATTTTACATTTTATTAGCATTTTCTTAATGCGTTTGTATTACTAGGAAGTCAGAACTAGTTTCTCAGTTTGTTTTGCTTATCTCTGAAAGATAGTTTGGTATTTTTTCTTCTCTGTTTTCCTTGACTTGTGTATGAGTAGTCCTGAAAGAAATGTGGCATTGCATGATAAGATTCTACCATACAGAGCTGCTGAGTGGTCCTTTTCCCTGGAACTAGCAGTGACCTAGATGATCTGAGCACTGAACTGATAAAAATCATGAGAACTGCTCCTTGATCACCTTGCTGTGTATTTGCTGAACTAAAATGTTTTCTGAGTTACCTGCTTCAGTTGACTTTCTGAATGTTTCAGTGTCTTACAAATAGTTTGCTGAGCAAGCCTCTTATGTTCTCATAGGAAAATGAAGGTCAAGATACAGAAGACTATGCTTTTCCAGCTGTCCATGTAAGTTCTAAATCAGTTCTGTTAGCTGATTTTTCATGTCTGTTTATTTGGAAAAGGTCACTTCAGGCTGGCTTTTTGTTCCAGCATGCATCTTAGTCAGATGATGTCACACAGTAAAGGTAAATGCTGTGGGAGGCTTTCATTCCTATTTTTTTCATAATGCAGATAATTGTGATTTCCAAATAACACGTCCTATTTAAATGTAAATCCCTGTCTACAATTTGGGAGTGTTTACTGCATTAGACTTAACAAGGAATATGCTTGAAACTCTTAAAAACACTTCAGAGGGCTGTGACAGATGCTGACATCATATATACTGCCTATACAGGAGCTTGGAACTGTTTTTACTGTAGAAATTTGCCTTTGGACAATGCTAGGGAGGTGGTGGTGGTGTTTGGGGTTGTTTTTTGTTCATTGTTAATACTAATATCTAACACCTTCAAGTTCAGAAATTCATTCTGAATTACATGAAGTGATGTCTGCAAAGGGACATCTTCAGCATGTCTTGCTAATGAGGCTAATGAGAGAAGTAAATGCCTACAAAAATGCACCAGTGATTTTAATTAGTGGAGGAAGTCTGCTTAGTTTCTGAATTCTGTCCTAAGCTTTTAAAGCTGATGGTCTTTTGCTGCATTTATCAGCAGTGTCACATCCATTTGGAAGGCTTTAGCAAGACATGGGACATGCCAGAAATGTCCTGTTGAGCTGGGGGGGTGTGGGGGGAGACAATAGGTGTGTGTTCCAACCAATTGCAAACTGCAAATGTTGCAGATAAACACCAGTGAAGATAAATACAAACTTTCAGTGGTGTGATGAGGGAGGTGCAGAGGATTTCTAGATAATATTTTTATTGGAAACAGTTTTCACCTCATTAATTTGCCTTCCTAGGCTAGAAATTCTGTGGAAAAAAATGAACTGTTCTGCTCCAAGTTTCCAAGCAGGAGACATTTAGTCTTGACTTGCTTGTTTTGCAGGATGGTGAAGATGAAGACAATGAGAAAGGTATGTTTAAAGTTTAAGAGAGTTCAGAGGTCTTTAGTCTGGTAGAGCAGGCAACTTTCTCTTGTAATATTCAGTCTCTCTACTAATATTAGGCTTGTCTCCAGTACTAAGTATCAGCTGTCTCCTTAACTAAGCTCAGCACCTGGAATCATTGCAGTCAGTGGTTTTATTTCCCTCTTAAGAGTTATTTTACTCTTAAGAGTTGATTAACAGTACTTCTCAGTTACTGTGGTGGATGTATATCTAGTACAGTTGTAATACTGTGATTCTTAATGCAAACCCCCTAGTACTGAAGGACTCTGACACACGGTAAGTCTTGGTGCAAGAGCAACTTGCACTGCAGTAGCTGATGGTTGAGTGGAATGACACACCCTTGCACTGAACTTACCCAACAAATGTATGGACCACCATATGCCTGGCTTACTGTCACTTACAAATACCAGCTGTGTGTAGGATGGTAGAACAAGAGTTGGGAATGTGGAGTGGCTACCTTGCTAAGCTGTGCTCATTAGGGAGATCATGGAAGGAACATAACACACTGGGGCAAACAGACTTCCTGGGAAGAAGTCTGAAGGATTCTCCGGCTTGTGGACTGGAAGGGACATGGAACAGCATCACTTGACACAAGGTGGAATAAACACACTCCTGGAGGAGCAGGACAAAAGCTCAGCCTCCATGCTGACGAGGGACCCTCTGGCAGCACAAGGCCTGGATACGGGTGGCGGTGCCTGTGTGGACTGAGATGGAAAATCTCTGCGGGGGATGAAGATGGACAACGGCCTGTCTACGAACTCTGGATTAAAGCTCACCCCTCTGCTCTGCAGCAGCCTTCTGCACCAACCTGACTGACAAACAACTGCTCAGGAAGGAAAAGCCCAAGAGGACACCAGCGTGGGAGACTGGCTGGAATTCTCCAAGACTGTGATTCTTTTGGATTTGGGAAGGATGGAAACCCAAGGAGCAGGAAGATTCAAAAGCTGGATTAAATCCATCTGAGCGTCCAAAGCAACTATTTTCTTCTGGAACACTAAATCCTAAACTGGAAAATGGATACATCTCATGAAGAACGGGTATCTCCAGGATGGAACCACATTCTTCCTTCTAATGTTTTGGTATTTGTCTCTAGAAAATGTATTTTGCCATGAAGAATAAGTGATCCTGGGTAAAGGATTTATATTTGTGTTAATACACCTTGTGTTTTTTCCTAACCTTCCATCAGTGCTAATAACTGGCTTTGTATTTTCTAGGTCCTATTCTAGCTTATGCATATGAAATTGTTTAAACTTCTTGTTTTGCCATATTTATTCCTGTTAAATCCTCTTAGATAAAGCAGGTTCTGGTGATGGTACACAAGAAGTATCTAAACCTCTTCCTTCAGAAGAAAGCCTAGCTGAGGCTGATCACACGGCTCACGAAGAGATGGAAGCTAACACCTCTGTGAAAGAAGCTGAGGATGATAACATATCGGTTACAATCCAGGCTGAAGATGCCATCACTCTGGATTTTGATGGTGATGACCTCCTAGAAACAGGTAAAAATGTGAAAATTACAGATACTGAAGCAAGTAAACCCAAGGATGGGCAGGATACCATTTCACAGAGCCTGGAGAAGGAAAGCAAGGACTATGAGATGACTGAGAACCATAAAGATGGTAAGAAGGAAGACTGCGTGAAGGGTGATCCTGTCAAGAAGGAAGCCAGAGAAGGTTCAAAGAAAGCAGAATCTGGAGAAAAAGAAAAGGATACTTTGAAGAAAGGTCCCTCGTCTACTGGGGCCTCTGGTCAAGCAAAGAGGTTTGTTTTTCTATGTCAGTTCTTTACGATACTGAGTACCAGCATTCAATAAGATCACTCTACATTAAGGGGGTAGCAGCAAGAATCTTGTAATTAGTTACCCTATGCTCCTCTGCCTATAGATTTTTTTTTTTGACCGCCATAAGTTACTTTTTAAAATGCAAGATCTTCGTATGGCCACTGTGTCCCTCTGATGGCACTGCCGAGTTGTCAGCAGGTATTTGCTTTTTTGCCAATTGATGGTTTGTGTTTTAAATGTCCTTGTGATGATGGTAATGAACAGCTGTCAGTTCTAAGAACACAAAGTGAAGTCAAGTCCCCGTCCTGAAATCTGGAGAAGATTGCCATATATCCACTGAATAGAGTTGTCAGAAAATCTAGATCTTCAGGCATCCTGGGGAAAATGAGTGCAAGAATCCATGAGGGAATCATTTGTTCAAATACACAGTCTAGCCCTTTTTTATTTTTATTTTTTGCAATGTTACCTTGTCTGTTAGTATTAGTAGTATAAACTGCAACACTTACAGAATTCTGTATTTTCATTTGTCTTCTGATTTTTAATTTGCTTCTCTAGCTCTACTAAGGAATCCAAAGAAAGCAAGACAACATCCAAGGATGATAAAGGTAACTTTTACAACTTAGGGTAGTGTTGTTTTGAAGTAAATGCTTTTCTGCTTGAGAAATTACTTGCCCGTAATATAATTACCCTGATCCATTTGTAGCCATTTATGCTAGAAGCATAGGACTCTTTCCCTATATTTAGGTGTCTGTATATATATTTTTGTTTTCTCCTAATGGCAGATTCCTTGCAAGATTAAAAATACTTATTTTATAGACTCCCTGAAAATGTTTTCCCCTATTTCAAAATACTTCTGGAAACAAATTGCACTTAATGTTTTTCCCAAGTCTTTGTTTTGATGAGAAGGTGTAGTTTTCAGCTACACTTGCTATGACACACATACAACAGTTGGGGTTGCTGGTTTGTGCAGAACAAGAAAAAAATAATTGTACTTAAAAGTGATGCAAACAGAACATTTTGTCTTCATTTTAATTCTAGCTCTCTTGTCCATAAATTGAACTCTCAACCAAGTAGAGCTGCTGAGAAGCCAGCCACCAAAACTGCACTTGTGGCCTTTCAGTGCATTGAAGTTGGACTTAGTTGTCCACCTTGGATTTTCCATCTGTTGCCATAAACCCCTGTATTATAAGGACAGAGAGTTTTAAGAGCATGTTAATGTCACCCATTATGCCTGTGCTTCAGAGCTGAACAAAAGCATTTGTATCAGCTCATGAGCCTCCTTATTTTGCCTGCTAGCTCTGCCAAAAACCTCTGTCAGAGTCTTGCCTATCACTAATGGAGGAATGAAACTTGAATTGAGAAATGGAATTTCTGAGGAGAAATGTTTGTGCCAGACACACAGCCTGCTGGAGATGCCTGTCTTTCTTGTGACAGTCCCATGCTCACAGTGATCTGAAGTGCAGACAGAGCCCATCTGAAGACACATGCTTACCTGTAGCATATGTGATAACTGCCATAGTTACTTGCAGAAGGCTCTTATAAAATACAGAGCCAAAGCCACTATAGTGGCTCTTTATTGATACTTAATGTATTCTACCTGTAGCATGGTTAATCCTAGATATCTTGATAATCAAGATATCCTAGTTTGATCACAGCTGAGATTTGTTGCCTTTTGCTCTTGGCTCATCTTGATACACTGAAGGAAAACTACCCTTTTTCCTCAAGGTGGTTAAGTTACCTTTAAAACTCTACACACCACCAGATTTTCTGACTGTTTAGCTGGAGATTCATTTTTGGTCTTGTGTGTATGGCTGGCTACATGTTACCAGACTCAAAAGCAGTCCAGACATTCAGCAGCAAACAAACAAGCTGAGATAAATTACACAAGACTAAAAGGTGTTGGGAATAAGATGATGTGAATCTCTTGAGTTTGTAGTTCTAAAAATGGCTAATGTGGGGGGGGTGGTGTTTAAGGCACACAGTGCTTTTCTGGCTTTAATATTTCCTTAGCACCCAGGAAAGCATTCTGGTGGCTTGCATCCAGTTCTGCACCCATCAGGATTTTTAAGGAGCTGCTCTGGGTGGAGGACAGATACTTTTGTGGGAGTAGCCCACCTTGTTCTGGAGGCTGGGATTAGCTGTGCCCTCTGTTTGCCATTCTGCCAACTCTGGTTGTGCAAGCACTGGACAGATGTCCTGATGAACAGCAGATGTTGGCTGCTAAGAATCCTCCTAGGTGGAAGTGATTGCTAAGAACTGGAAGCTGAAGCTCAGTGTACCTGCCCAAAGCAGGGGTAAAGCATGCCTTGAACAAAGAATTGTCTGACTTGTGTGTCTCTGTCACTTGGGGGTGAGTTAGCCACGCTGTTGGGCTCTGCAGATGGGTCCATGAATGAAATCTTATGGCATATATTTTTTTTATATAGAAGTCTTTTCAAGCAAGGTAACCGGATAAACAGTTACTTAAAGGTAACAGGCTAAGTTTCTCTTTTCAGCAACAGTTTAGTTCAATATTCCTGGTACCTTTGTCCTCTTAATTGTGTGGCTGTTGTGTACAACTTGTTTCAGGAGGTGCCAGCAGTGTTAGTGGTAGCAGTGGAAGCTCAACTAGGAACCTGTGGGTCAGTGGACTGTCTTCCAACACCAAAGCTGCTGACTTGAAAAATCTCTTTGGCAAATATGGAAAGGTATTTCAGTGGGTGGGATCACCTGTGTGTTGTGTTTCTTTCACCTCCTCTGGGCAGTTACAGAAGCTGAGTGATACTTCACTCAAAAGTCTGTGACCAAATGTGGAACCAGTGTAATGTTAAAAAAAGAAAAACAAACCAAAAACCACCCCCCCAAAAAAAAGCCCCAATATTTTTAATATCTGACATAAGAACACATGCTTACAGGAAGAACCAACCATATGTTCATTTTCTTCCTGTGGAGGTAAGATAGATGCAAAAGAAATGTCACAAATGTGACTGGGCTCAACTACCTTGAAAATGTTGATTGGCTTTTTTTCGTGAAGAAATGATGGCTGTGTTCTTCTGCAGCAACTATATTGAACTGTGTGCTAACTGGTAAATTTAATACAAACAGGCATTTAGAGAACTGCTTTGGGAAGCCATTTTTAAAACTGGTTCTGAGGCATGATGAATGGGAAAAATAAGTTAAAAAACAAACAGAAAAAAAACCACTGTCAGTGTTATTTTAAAGACTCTTTAATAACTTAATGATTTCTTTGGGTTTTTTAGAGGTTGATTAACCCGTTTTCCTGCATTTTGATTCAATTTTAACAAAAAAATTCCATAGAAGAATGCAAAATCTGCAGAAGCAGATTCTTTTCAGTCTTCTGAAAACAGTTTTTGTTGCAGTTATTTTGATTTTCTCAAGGGGGTTGCTGATAACTCTGAATTGATGGTGTTTGTGTAAGCCTGTGCAGCTATGACCAGTTAGAACTTGTCATGACCAGTTAGAACCTTAGCACTGGCAATATCAAGTGTGTCCTGCTTGTTAAGATAGCTGATTTTTTATTTTCTAATGAAGTTAGTAGGAAATTTTATTAATGCTTTCTCAAGTGTTGAAACTTGGGAGTGTATTTTGTGAAAACGTCCAGTTCTTTGGCTGTTTTTGCTGAAAAAATGCTTGGTACCTGTATTTACTTAGCTTCCCAGTTTTAAATGAAGTGGGAAATGCTTAATGTCTAAATGACAGTATATTACAGGCTGCTAGAAAGAGCAGACTGTTGTATTTGAGTATGACTGTCAAGAAGCCAGTCTCTGGTTTCTTGAAAGCAGCAAGAAGCAGGAACACACAACTTACTGCTTTCTCAAGGTGCAGCTGTCCAAGATGGTTGCTCACTGCACACATTTGCTAGATGCCTCTGAAGAACCAACTCCCTTCAGTTACTACATAATATTATTTACACCTTCCTGCCAGTGCTTGGCAGCTCCTGACTGTTGGGGTTTATCTGGGGGGTGGGGAAGTTCTCATCCATAGGGGATGAACTGTCAAATTTAGATAGTGGTGTTTCTGGGAATGAATATTGATGGCATCTGTCCAAAGAAGCACTTGGATAATGTACATGAGGTTGTGAGTGGTCAGAGGAGGCCATGAGCATCACTTAGCCTTGCTGTGAAAGTTGGGATCAAGTTTGCAAAGCTGCAACTTGTGTAGAATTCTCTTTCAAACCTTGGAGTGTCAGTCTTCAGTCTCTTGGGTGGGGTGTTGGGGTTCTTTTGTGGCTGCTGGGGTGGTTTTGTTTGGTGTTTTGATGTACTACTGTAAAACTATTCTTGGAATACCATCCTTCCTAGAGATGTGTCTCTCAAAGGTTAAATCTTACCTGTTTGTGTAGGTACTTGGTGCAAAGGTGGTCACAAATGCACGAAGCCCAGGGGCAAAGTGTTATGGCATTGTAACAATGTCTTCTAGTACAGAAGTGGCCAGATGCATTGCACACCTCCATCGAACAGAGCTGCATGGACAACAGATATCTGTTGAGAAAGTAGGTTTAATAAGATGAAAACTTCTCCCAAACTAGACCATCTCATTCAAGAATCTTGATTAACCTGTTTGATTTGGAAAAAAAATCTAGGTGAAAGGTGATCCCTCCAAAAAGGAGCTGAAGAAGGAAAGTGATGAGAAATCTGGCTCAGGTAGAAGCACGGGAGATAAGAAGACTGCATCGAGTGATAAAGCCAGCAAGTAAGACATTTTCATAACTTTCTGAAGCTGTGAAAATCCTTTTAAGTTGATTTTTCCTCAATTAATTTGTACATTTCTTTCCCAACAAGAACTCTGTCAACCAAAAAAGAAGAAAAGAAATCTGAGAAATCAGAAAAAAAGGAAAGTAAAGAAGCCAAGAAAACAGAAGGTAAAGATGAGAAGAGTGATAATGGAACAAGTGGCCCTAATCAAGAATCCACTAAAAAAAATGAAGAAAAGAAAAGAATAAGTATGCAATATAGCCACATTTCCTCCTGTTGAATCTGTGTGTCTGACTTGTACTGGGTACATGTTACTGCTCTTACCAAAAACCAGACATTTAAACTCTTTTTAGAGTCCAGTAACATGTTTTGCTTGAGAGCTGATGTTAAAGCTGACACATTTGGTATTGCTACCTAATGACAGAGATGTGCTGGTCTGCCTCTCCTAGTAGGAACAGCTCAATTTAGAGATGCAGACATTTCACTAAGGAAAATCTGTAATAGACAAACAGGGATGTGTATATGTGTTCTAAACATTTTCTTTTTTTTTTCCTCTTTTTCTCTCTCCACATCCTCCTACTCCCCCTCCCCCCCACTTCACTAGGTGGTAAAAGCCCAGGTCAAGTTGTAGTTTTAGACCAAACAAAAGGAGACCAAGGCCACACTAGGACAGTTAGAAGGGGAAGGTTTGATAAAGTAAGTATCTATAGATTTGATGTAATTCTTATCAGATTTGGTACTACCTTACAGTTGATGTTTTTAATAAAGAGTCATTAAACTCTCCCAAACTGTTAAGCTGAGACAGAGCTTTGTGTGCTTTGGCATAGCTATGTAGTTAATGATATTTAACAACCAGAAATCTCCCTAAATGAATGAGACTTCTGAAATAACCCTTGTAATCTCTGTCTATAGCCGCAGATATTGAGGAACAAAGAGCGTATTATTCAAGATAAAGTGAAATTCAGGGAATACAGGGGTAGAAAGGATATCTTGCCTTTTGAAAAGATGAAGGAACAGAGATTTCGAGAGCACATGGTTCGATTGGAAAGAATACAACGAGCTGTTGAACTGCGAAGGTAGTAACTCCACTTTTTGCTACAGGCTATTGTTGCATTAATTAGCAGATACTGTCTTTACAAACCTCATCAGATTGCATCTTGTCAAGCCTTTTTTACTCAAATGTTCAAGTCTGCAACTCTTAACTTTACATCACTTATTGGACTTCATAACCTTTCTTTGAGTAGCCATGTCTACACACGTAGCTTAGTGTTTGTGATGGGGGAGGGGTGTGGTGTGGTAGCTTAGTGTTTGTGGTGGGGGAGGGGTGTGTATCACAGATCTGACTGCATGCTAGTTTTCTTCTGGGGAAAGTGAAGTTGACAAGGACATGTGGCCAAAACCAACATTGGGGCTGTTTGTGTTTAGAGACCTCTCATATCTGACAAATCAAGCATAATGTCCCTGGAAATAAAGGACTAAATGTTCTATTTGAAAAAGGACATTGTTCTTTTCATATTGCTAAAAGTTGGTTAAATTACTTTTTTTGGGAGAATCTTGCTAATGTACAAAAGAATTCCCAGCAGGTGTAAAGCTTAAAGGAGAAAATGCCTTTTCTGCCTCTTCAGAGGGAGGGCAAAGTCAAATGAAGCTGCTGAGAAGTATATCTGACCTGTGCCATGCCAGACTAGTCATGTTATTCTGTCTTATTTTTGGACAGAAAACAAGTAATATTTTTGTTAGCGTGAAGAGGGCAACAGCTAAACCAGCATTTCTTGGCTGAGCTGCTGCCTGCCAGGTGACAATACAGAAATACAAATTGATTATGAAATGCATCCAGAATTGCAGCTCTTGCTAGAATTTTTCCTAGCATTTCTTGTCTGCTTACAAGGTTCTGTGGAACAGGCTTCAACCAATTTGGCTACTTGGGACTCAAAAGGTTAGAATTCCAACACCAGGACTTGTGTCACGATCTGACTCTGGAATAGTTTTGGGTTTTTTGGGTTTGTTTTTCCAAATGTTTGTGTCTGAAGTGTTGTTAGTTGAGGAAGAGAACATTTTTCAGCTGAATTAATCTTCTGTTGTTTTGATTTCCCCCTCAGGAGAAGAGAGATTGCTGAGAGGGAGCGTCGCGAGCGCATTCGAATCATGCACGAGCGGGAGGAGTGCCTGCAGAGGGAGAGGGAACGGCTGGAGATTGAAAGGCAGAAACTGGAGAGGGAAAGGATGGAAAGGGAACGCTTGGAAAGAGAGCGTGTTCGTATTGAACAGGTCTGCATAGCTGTGTTTTGGACTGGGTTAAGCATTTGGGGGTGGAATCCAGTTTGCACTTGCAAGGAGTTTCTTTTTTTTCTCTGGGACTATTTCTCACGCTCTGGAATCTTCGATGCTATCCAGGGCTGAAATTGCCCCAGAGAGCTGCTAAGTGTGAGCCAGGCAGCCTGTCTGGAGCTGGTGGATGCTCATTCTCCCATCCCTGTCGTGGCAGGAGCGGCGGAAGGAAGCGGAGCGGATTGCGCGGGAGCGGGAGGAGCTGCGGCGGCAGCAGCAGCAGCTTCGCTATGAGCAGGAGAAGAGGAACTCCCTGAAACGCCCCCGGGATATAGACCACAGGTACCCCAAGTGCTGACCCCCTGAACAGGGCTTTGGGAAGCAGCTCCCAGCCTTCTGGAGTTTGCACTTGAAACGAGTAGCACGAGAGAACCGGATTGATTGAGAACTGGGTGATTGGGATCGGTTTGTGCGAAGCTTGAGATGTTCCTCACCTTTGGAAGTGAGAAGTGTCCAGTGAATTCATACTTATGGGACAAGAAGAGCATAAACAATTCAGTCTGTTTGCTGAGAAAAACTCTTCTGCCTTACTGTTGAAAATTCCCATTTCTGGAAAGATGCCAGTTCAGGAAGCCAGTGCCATGGCTTTTAATTTTGACTGAAGGTGGTGGTTTCTTTTTGAGCCACGTGACTTGAACTGGCTTTGATCTTTATTTGATGGTAGAGAATAGGACTGTGAGGCCTCAGCCACAAAATTGACTTATCAGTGCTTCCTTCAGTAATCACAGTAGTGTAGCAGAAGACTGACTTCTTCACCAAAGGAATAGACAGCTTCATTTTTCAGAGCTACTGGTGATGCTTTTTAGTATCTCCTGTTCTTATCTAGAGACCATTTGAGTATTTCTAGTAAGCAAGGCTGTGATGTTTCCTGCACCATTCTTAGGGGAGAAAGCTGCCCCAGTTTATGGGCCTTACATGGTTTGGTGGTTGATTGGGGTGGATTGGTGCTGGGTTGGTTTCTGTCTGCGTAGTGCTTGGGCTTTTTTCTTGGTATTTTGGTTTTGGTTCTTTGTGAGATGGTGTTTTGATAGGGGTATTTTTGGTTTGGTTTTTTTTTTGGGGGGGGGAGGGTGGTGTTTTGGTTTTTCTGTGGGATTTTGTTTTTTGTTTGATTTTAGTGGGATTCTTTTGTTTCGTGTTGGGTTGTTTTTGCTTTTTTTATAGAGAGCAATCTATTTATTTTTTTTTTTTCCCTAGGCTATTCAAGGCAAAACTTTGCTACAGGGATGCTTTTGTTGGAATTGTGTGATTTCTTTTAAATTATCTTTTAAATTTTTGTTTGAACTGCCCAGAATGGTGTATAATATTGCTTAAGATTACATGGCACATTTGATTTGATGTTTTATCTCCTGAGTTTGGACTCCAAGCACAGGGGTGTTTTGTTTTGTCAGGATTTTGTTCAGCACTGTTGAAAGACACAGCCTTTGTTAGGGGCTTCCTTAACGTCAGATGAACATCTTTGACAAATGACTCTCATTTTCTCCATCTTAAGCCTTGATTTGAATACTTGTAAGTGAGAAGGGTGTTTTGTTTTGCTCTGAAAGGAGGGATGATCCTTACTGGAATGAGAATAAGAAGATGGCTCTCGACACAGACGCTCGTTTTGGGCACGGTTCAGATTACAGTCGCCAGCAGAACAGGTTCAATGATTTTGATCACCGAGAACGGGGACGATACCCAGAAGGTTCTTCTGTTCCATCATCTTCTTTTGACAGGTAAGGTCAGATAGTTCCCTGCCAAACCTCTCTGTGGATTTCACTGTTTACACTGTTCTGCTGCAGTGGCCTGAAAGTCCTGATGTCCTCAGGACTGTCGGTCCATGTAATGGAAGCTGGTCTGTAAATTAGCTCTGCCTGCTGGTCTTTTGGGGTGACATTTTGAAGGGATTTTTGTGCAGTTCTTTCTCTTTCACCTATAGTCAAAAGTGGGTTACATATATCCTACCTGGTAACTTACCTCCTTGAGAAGCAAGGGTAAAAGCAATGGATTTAATGAGAATTAGGAGCATTACTTCACAGAATCACAGAATGTTAGGGGTTGGAAGGAATCTAGAAGATCATCTAGTCCAACCCCCCAGACAGGCCAGGATCACCTAGACCAAGTCACCCAGGAACAGATCCATGCAGGCTCCATGCAGCTCTGCAGAAAATGCTGGTTACAGATGTTCATGTTTCCATTAAACAGCTCCAAAATTGCAGCTTCTGCACTGTTACCTTTATGCTGCAATGAACTAGAATTAGATTTTTCTAGCTGAGTTGAAGCAGGGTGATGCTAGAGCTTTCATATTAGGCAATATAAACCAAAACACAACAAGGTTTGCTTAAATCACACTGACCAAAATATGAACAGATCCCATGCATGAAGAAATGTTAAACTAGCTGGAAAAACTTGAGCTCAAAATGCCAGCTGTAGAAAGAAATACAATTTGGGCCAGGAAGGATACGTAAGATATACACCAATATATAGTAAAAAGCATGTAAGCTACAATTAATTGTATTTTTGTTTACTCACACGTGCAGAGAAAGGGGAGAAGGGGAAACAGGCAACTGACTTGTTCCCACTTGAACACCTTAGGCGAGACCGTTTTGTAAGCCAAGGGGAGGCGAAGAAGACTCGCCCCACAGCACGAAGGGAAGAGCCAGGGTTTGACAGGTATCCCAAGAACTTCAGCGAGTCCAGGAGGAACGAACCGCCCCAGCCACGGAGTGAGCTGAGAGACGCAGACAGGAGGGAGGTGCGGGGAGACCGGGATGAGAGGAGGACAGTGATCATCCATGACAGACCCGAAATCCCCCACGGTCGACATCCACGAGAGGCTGGATCCAATCCACCTAGGCAAACAAACTGGAAGGGCGAGGGAAGCATCAGCGCAGACAAACGGGATGGCAGGTAAATGCTTGGCTCACCAACACACTAGTGAAGGGGCTGATTTCCTCTAGAATCCCTCAGGAACTGGGGTGTAAAGGGAGAAGAGACCCTAGCCCCTTTGCCTGCTAAAGAATGGCAAAGTCACTTGACAAAAGCATTAGAAAGAAATTGTAGGTTGTCACTTATGTTCAACTTCATCTGTAAACTTGCTGCTGCTTCCCAGCAGCCTGCTCTTAATCATGTCTAATAGCACAGTAAGGAGGCTTTTACCCAAGAATGCAGATGTAAACAAAGCACACGTAAGGTGTCATTGTTTAGACAGCCGTGTAGGCCTAGCAGTGTTTGTAATTGCGAGTTGCTAGGCACTGGAGAAGCAAGCAGGACTCTTTGCCACTGACATGTGCTGTGCTCTGGTCCCCGTTCTGCTCCACTGAAACCACCGTGTTGGTCAAAGCCATTTGCACAGAGGGGAGAGGCCGGAGCGCTCGGGCCGAGAGGTGTCCCACGGCAGAGGAGCCCCTCCCGGCAGCAGGAGCAGCGCCGCTGGCTACGGCAGCAGGGACGGAGAGCGGGGCGTCATGGCAGACAGAGCAGCAGGACAAGTGAGTCACACTGGGGCTTTCAGCACGACTGGGACACCAGGGAATGTACATTCACACTGGACAAATAACCACAGAGCCTCCTGTAACTCCTCAGTGAGCACACTGGTTGTTTTCCAGTTTTCTGGATTTTAAAGGTTCTTTTCTGTTAGAATGTTTAAAAGCCAAGGAATTGCAGCAAACATTGCCAGTTCTTTTTTAAGTGTAGCATCTTTTGGGTAGATCAGAACAATACCCAAAGGAGTTGCTGATGAGGCTTTTACCAATTTGTTGTCATCCTGTTTTCAAGGTTTTAACCTTGGGCTGCTGCACTTTGTCATTGTGATTTGTAATGTGCTACGGAGACAGAGACCTTCTGAGAGACTTGGCTTTCAAGTATAAACTGCTCTGTGCCACTGGAGCATTTACAAGAGCAGTTTCTGTAGCTCTGTGGAAGGTGCTGAGATCAGGGCAGAGGTAGCAGCAAAGTCTGTGCTCATGGAGCTTTACTCCCAGCACATCCCCACAGTCAGTGCTGCACATCAGCTGTGTGATCCAGCTACTTGTAGCAGGACTTCTGCAGGACATGGGTTACCCACCCATGGACTGAAATCTTACAAGGTGCTGGCCATCTGTATGCTTTATGTGTATATAATCTCTGGGCTTCACCTTGAAAACCTGAGCACTGTTGCTCACTGGCTCTGCCTTTGACTCTGGGAGTAACTGTAACTTTCTTGGCAGCACTATAATGAGGACAGACACGTTGTTGAACGCCACAGCCGAGAAGCTGGACCAAGGAAAGACTGGCACGGGCCCAGCTCCCAAGGCAGTGGCTACCATGACACGAGGAGGATGGGAGATGGCCGTGGAGGAGGGGGCATGATGTCTCCACATACAAGGTACAGACACTCCTTCCTCTTGCTTCCCTGCTGAGCTCTTAGGAAGCAGGGCAGAGAGGTGCAGCAGCAGCGGGTGCTGGGGGAGGCTGCTGCTGTCAACACCCCGCCGGGGCAGGGGTTAGTTCAGCTGCACAGCACCAAGTGCCTTCTTGAGACAGCTCTTGAGTGATATGAGACATAACTATTCTTCCTTGCACACCAAGAACTTAGATACTTACACCCTTTTTCAAACCCTTTGTTTCCAGTAACTCTTCACCCATTAATAGAGTTGTACAGATCACAGGCAATTCCATGCCGAGGGGAAGTGGCTCAGGATTTAAGCCATTTAAAGGTGGACCTCCACGAAGATTCTAAGATCTGCAGCTGCTTGGTTTCAAGATAACTTATTGAAATCTCTTGTAAACTTTCTCTGATTAAAAACAGGAAATCTTGTCTGGAAGTCCTGGTTAAATTTTTTTAATTTAACATGATTACTTTCCTCTCAATTTTGGAGGCATTTTAATAGTTCTGTTGTAATTTTGGATAGTTTTTGTGTATCTTTGATAAGCATTTTCCCTGAGGCACTAGAGCTGTGTAAAAACAAATTGGAACCAAAATCTTTGTTAATCTTGTATAAAAGGATAGATTGCAGCTGTGTGCTAGTAGTTTGATTTACCAACATTAGCTCTGTGGTGTCATGCTTTAAAGTTAGCTACTCACAACGTACACAACTCTAACCTCCATTTGGAAGGTTGTCCAAGCTCTTATCTCTGCTTTCTAATTTGTAGAGAAATAAGATTGTTCTTTCATTACTGGGTATTATGTAACCTATTTTTGCAGAAGGTACTGTTACATTGAGTGCATTTATGTGTATTCTTGCAAATGTATTCTTTTGAAATAAACCTTCATATTCTGTATAGCTTCTAGTCAGTCTTTGAAACACCAGTCTTGGGGGAAGGCAGACAGTGCAACAGCCATGCTGGGCTAGCAGAGCAAAAGATGTGTGTGTTTAGCTTCCCACTCCACCTTCTCCTTGCTTCCTTCACTATTACTGGATTGAAAGTCTGGAAGAATGGGAGAGCACAAGAAATATTAGCACCAGAAAATACAGGAACACTCAGGGGAGACCTACAGAAAGAATTGACAGTTTGCTCTTGATGTTTAGGAAAGCTCTGGCAGAATTTGGATACAGTCAGCTTATTTTTAAACCAGCCTACTCCACATGAGCTTTGCTGATCCTGGTTGGGGAAGCCTTTGTCCAGGCACCCCTGCAACTCTTCCCTGATGTAAAAGGGCTGCATCTTTAATTTTTTGCTTTGTTGAACACTGAAGTGCCTGGGTTAAGTTGTTCTTGAGCAGGCCCAGTCAGAAATGGCAAGCAGTCAATCCAAGAGTCATCCCCACCCAGGCAGCAGAAGGTTGCACCTGCAACCCAGGGGGGGAAAAGTGAGGGACAAAACCCAACAGGGCAAATCTAATCCTCTCCACAACCTGGAGAGTTACAGAAATAACCAGAGGGCCTGGCTAACAGAAAAGAAGAGCTTGTGAAGTAGTAGTTGAGTAAGAGCTGGAAGTTTTCATGGGTCAAGACAGTTAAAGAATGGGTCTTGTCTTGACATTTTTAATTTAAAGAGTAAGAAAGAACAGGCTGATACTGCCACCCTCAGCTAGAGGCTGGGTAGAAGAACTATTCAGCAGTGGGCCAGAATTATTTTGTGGCAGAAAATGAGTTAAGCTTCAGAGCCTTTCAGGGAGAAGGGGTTAGTCAAACAATTTCTGTAACTAATCCTTTGGGAATATCCATAAGGATTTAGGTTGAGACAAAAAAAAAAAGACTCTACAAGCAAGTGTCAGGACACAGGTGTCCAGTAAGTCATGATCTTGCTGCCTTTAATCCATGCTGCTGTTCAATACTTCAGGAGAAAAATCAGAGTAGTGGAAGATACTGAGGTTTTTTCTCAGGAGTTACCAAGAGAAAGTGTAAGTTAGAGCATTTAAAGTAGAGTCAGTCTGTGCTGCAGCAGGGGTGCAGCCCCCTCAGAGATGACTGGATAGTACCTAAGGGAGTAAAGGGGGGAAAGATGATTTATAACTTTTAAGACAAAGCTAGAGAGGGGTATAAAATTAAAACTTGATGGCAGTTGCTCTTTGCCTACAGTAAACAAGTCTAGATGGACCTTACAACAGTTAAAGTATAAATAATATTTCCTAAAACTGTTTTATTAATGTGATTGTGCATGTGTAGATTCTTCACTTAACCTTGAAACAAGCTAAGATGAGGGGGAAAGGAAAAAGAGGATTGAAGACAAATAGCCCAAAAGCTGGAATTTGTAAAAGTTTTAGGTAACAGAAGTCCATCCTTCTCTTGTCCAGAGTGAGGGGTTCTCATTTAGTATTTCATTCAACCTTTATTATTAGGAAAGA
>VYZU01024877.1:1766-50376 GCA_013401355.1 Ceyx cyanopectus | reverse complement strand
ATAATAGACTGCTGTAAAATGAACATTGCTGCTTTTAACAAGACAGGTAACATCTCTGATGTCCTACTGCATCACTGAGTGTGGTCATGGCATCATTAGCCCCTGTGCACTGAAGGCAGGTTCACAACAAATGGATCAGGACTTCTCTACCACGCCCAAAGGCCATGGGCAACAGGAATAGAGTGTAGCAGCTCCCACATGGGGCTGTAATGAATCAGGAGAGTGCAGGAACAGTGTCAAAGCAGCATCCAGGGCTGGCAGTCAGCTTTTGGGAGGCCCAGAGGAAAGGCAGGATTCCTTCTCTAAGGAGTGAAAAGAAAAGTGAGAAGGGGTTGCCATGGAGGCAAACAAAGTTGATTTGCCTACAGTGTGTTCAAAGAAAAGCTACACTGAGACTTCTTTAATGGGGAATGAAAGAACTGTCACTGATTTAAACATTCAAATAAACACTTTTACAAAGTTTGTTCACGAGGCGTTTTCTCTGACTGGAGACAGTAAACAGTGGGTTCTCATAGAAGATGATTTCTTAGTGTGTGAGCTGAGGCTCCCAAGGGGTTTAAAATCCTTATTTTTTTCCTTTTCTTACTCTTCTTCTGAGGCTGGGGAAAACATGTAATGTAAAATCCTTAAATGAAAAGGTCTTAATTGTATGGAGAGGTTCATACAGCATGCCCTGTAGATGCTGGCCAATAGACAAACTGAAATGCTTCATGTCTTTAGCTTCAGAAGGGCTGAAGAGTTTACAGCATTGCAGAAAAATCTGAGTAAAAAGCTATGGCTGCAAAAGAATTACTTTTTTCTTCAAAAACACAGACCGAGGACAAGGTAGGGATGAAACCAACAATGATTTTCTAGCAGTACATATAGGGGCTTCAGTCTGAATAATGCTGCTAATGGAAAGAAAGCTTTATCAGGGTAACTGACTGTGTGTCTCTGTTATTAAAGAAGCACTGCAGGAAAACAATTAAGAAAATAAATTATACAGAAAAGCAAATTGTCCTCGTGGATATTCTGTCTGAAATAGTTACAGCACTAAAGAAGAACTATCTGACTTTAATTGCACCAAAATTTATCTTTTAACAGAAGGGTATGTTGGAGTTTCTGAACTGCACTGTAGCTTAGACTTCAAGCAACTTGGCAATCATCTTGGACACTCAAAGCCAGATATCCCCTAGCTTATATCTTCAGTTTATAAAAATGGAGTACAAAACTGATCTTAATTATCAGTAATTAATTACATCATTAAATAGACAAAAGAAACTTATCACTGAGAATATCTATCTCTGTTTATTTCTCTTCTCTAGATACCTGAGGAAAATTTGAGCTCTGCTGTGCTTTTGAGGCTCCATTACTTTCTCTAAAAACCCTGCCCAAAGCAGCAGCTGGGGGTGTTGGGAATGGGAAACATCAGGTGTGTCCATCTGCTTTCAGAGGCTGCAGCTTCCCTNCTTCTAAAATGACCTGTATTGAAGCATAAAATATTCTCTGAAAAGAGAACAATAAAATTGAGTGGAAAATATCACCTAATGCACAAAGGGGACGCACAGACGGTGAAGGAGATTGAGTGGACCAGTTGAAAGGACACACATCAGAAGGAGGGCTAGAAAGATAGCAGTCAAACACAGCTGTTTTTTAAAAAGGAGTATTAGAATGAAGCATTTGCAACACATTCTCATTTAATGCATGACACAAGAGAAAAACGACACAAATGGAAAGTCTCACTTTGGAAAGGGCGAAAGAAATAGCAAATTTGGGCAAACGTCAAAGGGTGTAATTGCTCTGTTTATACTGAATGAAAAATGTTCTACAAAGGAGCCAATTTACATAATGTGGAGGCATTTAGTATGATTTATAACCCCGTTTCAAAGGCAGCAGAGTAAAAAAAAAAAGTCATTAAATCCCCTGCTTTTTATCAGAGAAATAACTGCTGTTGGAAAAGAAACTTGAAGGAACATTGGGAGCTTAGAGACTGGGGAGAACCAGCACATGGCCATGTGGTGTTGTACAGTTAGACAGGACACTGCAATGACATCTTTTCCCTAATCCATGGGGATCAGGAGGAAAGCACCTTGCAGCTCACTGCAGTGCCTGGTGATCTTATAGATCCCTTCCATCCCAAAGCATTCAATGTTCTGGTGACACTCTCTGAGAAACAAGCGAAAGCTAGAACTAAGCATTCTTCTTTTGAAACTTAACATACTATTTACTTCTACCTGTCACAATGTTAAGAGTTGCTACTGACTGGAAGTAGGTCAGTTGATAGTGCATGTGAAATCAGTATCAGATAAGTTAATTGTTGACTAATCTCAATTCACACATTCCTAAGAAAAATCTACTATAGAACCTGCTGTGATTTTTATCTTGTTTGGTTAATGAAAAAGGAAGGATTCCTTCCAAAAATACCCAGGCTGTTCATTTTGTAGAATGCCTTGTGGAAAACACTTATCTGCAAAAGTGAGAAAAGAGGAAATACACGTCTGATACAAAAGGCAGTTGGGTAATTGATAATTTCAGCTTCCTTCATAAATATTTTAGCTTTTTAAAGGTAGAAAAATGTTTAACTTCACACACACAATCTAGCTCCTTAACCTTGTCTCCATGTTTGTTGCTTGAGCACTATTTAAATAATTTAAACTCATTAAGCACTACACCACCATCATTTACAGGGAGCAGAATTTTACGTCATGAGGAGTCTGACATCTCACTTGTGGAATAACGTATTGACCAACATCAGTAGAGATAGTGCAGTAGTAGCCATAGCAGAAAGAGTAATAAAATATGAAGGTGGTATGATGTCAGTATGAAAGGTCATATTGTTCCCAGACCAATCCTCTTCAGTCCTCTTCAGTCCTGAAAACATCCCTTTCACACACTCACTGTGGCATACTCAGGCTATTTCGGAGTATCTATGACTCACTTGTAAATCTTCATAAACACAAATCATTGCCAGCATGGACGCAAGTGAATTCAGCATTTCGAAGGAGAAATAAATAGCTATTAAGAAGCATACTTCTCATTTCACATGTCAACTCAAATATTGTCTCACATCCATCAGATCTATATCCTTTAAAGCCTATCCAGGGAGATTATGACTGCACTTGTAAATAGGAGCAGAAGCACTCAATGAGCTGAAGTGGAGCCACTGAAACAGAGAGAAACAATTTCACTGGGCTCAAAACCTGGCAAAGAGAGTCATGATGCAGTACAACAACATGAGAGCCTTGACAGAGCTTGGATTGTGTGGATTACAGGTGGTTGGCGGGGGGTTTTGAAGAATAAGAATCTTTATTTTCAGAGTGGTTAAGAGTTTTATTTATTACTTCGTTCTGTTCACTGTATAACAGCACTTCACTCCTATTTATTTCTTTGAATCCCTCAGACATTGCTGCTCTGAGCAAGCATTTGTGGCAAAGGTAACACAGGAAGCTTGATAAGTGCCTTGCAGGGAGATGGGTTAGATATCAGCTCTCTCTCAGTTCATCCTTATTGTCTGTTTCTCTCTTTAGTAAAAGAGAAGTGAGTTTCCACATATTTCAGAGTGCTTTGCTCCAGTGGCCATGAAATTGCTGGATGATTACACTGATAAGGAGCTGCTTATCTGGCTGAAACCAGTATTTCTATAAACCATCAGTAAATATCAACAATCCCAGAGTTAAACATTTCTCTTCCTTTGCCTGATAAGAATTGCATTTATGAAGTTTATTACTTAAATTTCAGGGTACAGCCCATTAGCAAACAAATGTTTACCACTTTATTTATAGGCTGTGATGCCTGAACCTAAAAGGAGGCATCAAACCCTTTTATATCAAAAAAATCCAATAATTTAATAAAGTAACATACATCATATCCTGCATCTGTCTTCATTCTGCAAGGGTGGAGCCTATGGTATTAATCTAAAAATTTGAAATCCTTCCCTCTATTTCTATTAAACAGTGTATTTGAGTGAGAAGAGAAAACAGATCCCTTTTTTGAATCCTGATCTCCATTACANTCCATTACTTTCTCTAAAAACCCTATTGTGGAATTGCTGTTTTCATTGTCCTTATTTTGTTCAGGCTTTCTTGGATCTTTAGATTCAAACCCTTGTTGTTGTAGGGTTTGATGCAAAATATGTAGTCACCACATAATGCAACATCAATGCTTCAGAGAAGCAGAAGTGCTTTAGTACCCAACTGTTCGTGTCAAGGACATCTTTAGGATGAACAGCACAGAAACTCTGAGGGGCTTTGGCAAAATGATGAATGAACTGACATAAAGAAGCTGCTTAAGGAGTTTGGCCGTGACATGGTGAAAGAGGACACTTCTAAAATGACCTGTATTGAAGCATAAAATATTCTCTGAAAAGAGAACAATAAAATTGAGTGGAAAATATCACCTAATGCACAAAGGGGACGCACAGACGGTGAAGGAGATTGAGTGGACCAGTTGAAAGGACACACATCAGAAGGAGGGCTAGAAAGATAGCAGTCAAACACAGCTGTTTTTTAAAAAGGAGTATTAGAATGAAGCATTTGCAACACATTCTCATTTAATGCATGACACAAGAGAAAAACGACACAAATGGAAAGTCTCACTTTGGAAAGGGCGAAAGAAATAGCAAATTTGGGCAAACGTCAAAGGGTGTAATTGCTCTGTTTATACTGAATGAAAAATGTTCTACAAAGGAGCCAATTTACATAATGTGGAGGCATTTAGTATGATTTATAACCCCGTTTCAANAAAAACGACACAAATGGAAAGTCTCACTTTGGAAAGGGCGAAAGAAATAGCAAATTTGGGCAAACGTCAAAGGGTGTAATTGCTCTGTTTATACTGAATGAAAAATGTTCTACAAAGGAGCCAATTTACATAATGTGGAGGCATTTAGTATGATTTATAACCCCGTTTCAAAGGCAGCAGAGTAAAAAAAAAAAGTCATTAAATCCCCTGCTTTTTATCAGAGAAATAACTGCTGTTGGAAAAGAAACTTGAAGGAACATTGGGAGCTTAGAGACTGGGGAGAACCAGCACATGGCCATGTGGTGTTGTACAGTTAGACAGGACACTGCAATGACATCTTTTCCCTAATCCATGGGGATCAGGAGGAAAGCACCTTGCAGCTCACTGCAGTGCCTGGTGATCTTATAGATCCCTTCCATCCCAAAGCATTCAATGTTCTGGTGACACTCTCTGAGAAACAAGCGAAAGCTAGAACTAAGCATTCTTCTTTTGAAACTTAACATACTATTTACTTCTACCTGTCACAATGTTAAGAGTTGCTACTGACTGGAAGTAGGTCAGTTGATAGTGCATGTGAAATCAGTATCAGATAAGTTAATTGTTGACTAATCTCAATTCACACATTCCTAAGAAAAATCTACTATAGAACCTGCTGTGATTTTTATCTTGTTTGGTTAATGAAAAAGGAAGGATTCCTTCCAAAAATACCCAGGCTGTTCATTTTGTAGAATGCCTTGTGGAAAACACTTATCTGCAAAAGTGAGAAAAGAGGAAATACACGTCTGATACAAAAGGCAGTTGGGTAATTGATAATTTCAGCTTCCTTCATAAATATTTTAGCTTTTTAAAGGTAGAAAAATGTTTAACTTCACACACACAATCTAGCTCCTTAACCTTGTCTCCATGTTTGTTGCTTGAGCACTATTTAAATAATTTAAACTCATTAAGCACTACACCACCATCATTTACAGGGAGCAGAATTTTACGTCATGAGGAGTCTGACATCTCACTTGTGGAATAACGTATTGACCAACATCAGTAGAGATAGTGCAGTAGTAGCCATAGCAGAAAGAGTAATAAAATATGAAGGTGGTATGATGTCAGTATGAAAGGTCATATTGTTCCCAGACCAATCCTCTTCAGTCCTCTTCAGTCCTGAAAACATCCCTTTCACACACTCACTGTGGCATACTCAGGCTATTTCGGAGTATCTATGACTCACTTGTAAATCTTCATAAACACAAATCATTGCCAGCATGGACGCAAGTGAATTCAGCATTTCGAAGGAGAAATAAATAGCTATTAAGAAGCATACTTCTCATTTCACATGTCAACTCAAATATTGTCTCACATCCATCAGATCTATATCCTTTAAAGCCTATCCAGGGAGATTATGACTGCACTTGTAAATAGGAGCAGAAGCACTCAATGAGCTGAAGTGGAGCNCTACAGTTATTGCTGCTGGTCCAACTGCATAATGTGAGGAGAATCCACAGAGATATAAACAAGCTCTTTAGCAGCCAAGTGAAGAAACCTGTAATTTTAGAAACAGGAAGAAAAATTGCTAGTGATCACCAAATACTGCAGGAGTTATACCAGAGCAGGCCACTGTGAGAAAATCAAACAAGACCTGGAAGTGGCTCTACGTCATACAGCTTTACTGAAAAGGTGGTAGTTCTTAATCCCTGACAGGTACCTGCAGAGATTTTATCAGTGTGCCAAGTCCTCTTGATTAGGGCTATTTGGGTCAACTCCAGTGAAAATGTTAATGACTCTATTGAACCAACTAGAAGAAGTATAAGATAAGGGAAATCATTACTGGTGGGCTGATTGGAGCAATGTCCACTGCATCTGGGGAAGGTACAGAGTCAAAGGTGTTAACAGAGAGTGCAAGGCTCAAGAACAGGAAGAAGATGAAAAACCAGGGCAAGAAACCTCAGGCTGGTCAGCTGCAGTGCTGTGTGGGTGTTATGCACCCTGGTCCTGATAGTGAAATGGAAGCCTTGCTCCACCAACATGTTCTTAATTTCCTCATCCTCTTGATGGTTCACTCCTTCACTATGCAGCAGGAGAACAAAACAAACAATAAAAAGCTTGTTGATTTTCTTTCATCACATAGTGCTTTTCAGTCAAGGCCATGGGATTGAAATCCTGACTGTGCTGGTCGATGGACTTCTCTGGGTCCCAGCTCATGGCCCAGTACTCACATCCTTTGTCATGTGTTTTCCCAGTTAATTCTGTCTGAAATACCTTAAAATCTGGGCTGCAGCCCTCCAGATTGGTAATTCCACAATGGGACTCCAAGACCATGTATGACATGTTTTGGGATGTGGCAACCTATGAACATTTGTAGAATACATAAGGATGTCAGACTCATGCAAAATAGTGTTGGATGACTGTGTTGGATGAAAGGAAGCAAACATGATGAAGCCTGCTGACTTATTGACTGTTTAGAGTGGGTCCTGGTTTTGTCTGGGAGGAAAATAGTTGGTTCAGTTTTGGGGTCAGGGATAGTTTGAGAGGGAATTCAAACAGCAGGGAAATTACCAATAATAATAAATTACTTAGGGAGTTTATATTTGACATTTAAGTAAAAAAAAAAAAGTTCATTCCATACCTCCTGGGAGCCCTGTGTTGTGTAAGTAATAATGCTATATCTTCTGCTCTATAGCTGCTGAAAGGTGAAGCTCTTCTAGAAGTACCAAACATCTACTGAGCATATGGGAGCACATTATTATCAAATAAGTTAAATTCAGCTGGAAGGAGTCGTTGTGAGCACAGATTTACTGACAGATATTGATTGTTCTTTTTTATTTTCTAGCACAGCATATCATACCTAAATTAGTGACACAGGAAAACTAGAAGTATGCTAATAAATAGATTGCATGGTAGATGAAAATCACCCCAAAGTAAGTAAATGTCCTATGTGCATGTGTCGCAAGTAAAGGAATCAAAGCAAGGTGTCACAACTACAGCTCCAGTTGAATAATTGCACAAAATAATTTATTGGTAGAGGATCCTCAAAGCGTTTGTCAGATGCTTTTGTCTTTTATTTGAGGTTTCACTGAGATTCTAGGGTGATATATTCACTTTGTACTTGAATTCCTGTCTCATCTAATATTGTAGTCTCACAGACAATAGGATTACTTCTATGAAATGCATAAAAAGCAATAGTTATACTTGTGTTTTATCAGAAGCCACTTATTTTGGATTTCTATGAATAGGATGTTTGCTGAAGCACACTGCTATGCTGACAAAATAATTCAAAGTCATTTATTTTCCACCCACTTGTCTGTCTGCCCAGAAAACTAATAATTTGTTTATTCAGTTAAATAAGATAAGACACCAACTTGCCAAAACTTAGAAATGACTGTTGAGCACTGTCAATACATGCATGAATACAGATAGTGGTTTACACTGACTTTGATTTCATTTTAGTTGAGGGTTTATGTATCTGCTGGAAAGATTTTTTTTTTCCCCTAAGGCATTCCTGATGAGGCATCACAGACACTGTTAGCATTGTAGACTCCAGGGATCTCTCAGCTCTCTTATTTTGCATAGATAATATCTAGTGTAGGAAGCTGTGGCCAAAGAAGAGCTGTATGTTAGTGGAATGACATAGGTGAATTTAGGTTTTGGTAAATTATATCTATTAGCATATTCTCCACAATACTTTTGCAATCTACTTTCCCTGTGAAGTTCAGGAACATGTCTATGAATTAATTCTCCATAGATGGGGTCAGAGTTGCACACCATGTCTTTCTTATTTACAAATGTGGTGAGCTTTCCTCTCCTGATTCAGGTCTGGCTTTTCCAAGTGCAGGCATAGTTTTGTATCTCAACTTTACATCTCTCTGAAGTCTCTAGAAATGCAGAATTGATTTTGCTGAACACCATTATGTGCATTTTTGTGGTAGATCAAGATGGTAAACCACTGAGTTCAGGGAAGTTATACTATTAGAAAAACAGTGTGATACCAGAATTGGTTTTCTGTCTCATTTCAAGCAAAGCTGTGTTCCAAATAAGACAAAGCTTGACCAATTTCACACTTTCAGGTTCCTTTCTAATGCAATATCTATTCTGGGGATAAAAGTTCAGTTATTTCAGCTTTATAATTCTATTTCAAAGCCTTCACCTTCCCACAGACTTCATTGTAGCTAATCTAATTGCTTGTGGCAAATGGTTGAGTTTCACTTTTTTCCTTCCTTTCATCATCATAGTTTAGATGCTCAGAGATATCAGAAGTCTGTTTGGAATATCTGTCAATACCTATGTTTCCAGAAGCTGTTTATACAAAACACTCCTCTGAATACCTCCCCTTGTCTTGTTACTTTTGTTTTCCTCTAATGGAGTATATCTTTCAGGTGAAGCCACAGAGCATAAATCAAGGATACATCTTCATATAGGGAGGGCTGCAGCAGATATCCTGGTGTGAGGAGTTCCCACTCAGTCCCAGTCCCAGGGTGCTTGCTCTGAGCCCCACTCCAGTGCAAGTTGCCTCATGGACATGCTACATTTTCCTCATAGTTTTCCTTTTTCTTCTTAGCATGATAGTGGAGAAGAAGTTCTTGCTAGTGGAGAGGGGAATTATCTAAGCCTCTGCTGTCCTCAAATCCCTCTCTCAGAGAGTTTCTGAATTGGGTCTTACATCAGAGAGAGCACACATACACAGGTAAAATAATTTCCTTCATAAGCCTGCTGGCAGCTTATCACCATACCATGACTACTGAACACTTTATTACCAGTTCAGTGTAGGTATCTGAGTTTTGAATAACTGGTTGTAAAGTCCAACTTTTTGCTTTATTTTGTTTTTAATGTCTTCACTTCCCCAAAGTTTAAATTGCAAAAAGTCAAAAATCCTCAATAATTTCCTGTTACCTTGTGGTCTTAATTCACAGAATGGTAGGGGCTGGAAGGGACCTCTGGAGATCATTGAGTCCAACCCTCCTGCCAGAGCAGGAACACCCAGGGCAGGCCACACAGGAACATGTCCAAGAGAGTTTTGAAAGACTCTAGAGAAGGAGACTCCACAACCTCCCTGGGCAGTCTGTTCCAGGCTCTGTCACCCTCACAGGAAAGTTTTTCCTCATGTTGAGGTGGAATTTCCCATGTTCCAGTTAGTGCCTGTTGTGCTTTGTGTTATCACTGAGAACCACTGAAAAGAGTCTGGCTCCATCCTCACGACACCCATCCTTCAGATATTTATAAAAATTGATAAGATCCCCTCTCAGCTTTCTCTTCTCCAGGATAAACAGCTCCAGGTCTCACTACTGTACCAGCCACAGGGCAGCTGGTCACACAGCCATCCCCATATGGTGACACACTGAGGGCTGTTCCAGGCAGGACATGATGGCCCTTCCTTCTCCATTGTTGCTTCTCCTGTGTGCCATGGCAAGGCACCCAGAGAGCAATGGGACCAGAGCACAGCACATTACTGTCCTCTCCCTCCAGAGATAACTATCCTGCCTGTAGCCCATCACACTCATGCAGGCAGCTGGAAACTCCTCACAGCCAGAGGCAGAGGGACCTTCTCATCCTTTTACTTTGGAGTGGTATGGGCCAGGCCCCACTGGAGCTCCTGGCACCATCACTAGTAACGCAGTGGTGAGGACAATTCTGGTGGTCCATGTCACTGGGGGTGGCTGGCATGTTTGGTCTAGGAGGGATTTCTCCTGGTCATCAGGGAGACATGGGATGGACAACCTTGACAGGAAGCTGGGACAGTCCCAGGCAAGGAGGTAGAGGAGGGTTGAGGTGATGGAAGGTGACTGATTTTGTTGCTCATTCTCCCCTTTTGGACAGCTGCAGCCCTGCAGATGGACAGAACCAGCCCAAAACGAATGCTACTCAAACATAAAGCACTGCACTGCTCTACGGGGACACGAACCCAAGGAGAAGGAAGACAAACACAGTCCCAGTCTATACTGCACTTTAGACCTTCAGGCATCTGGAAGCTTCCCTCAGCCACAAACAGAGATCGGTCCATCACCCACTACCTCCAAATCCCACTCACTAACTCTGAACCCTGTCATGGATCTGCAGGCAGCAGGAAGCTCCCCACAGCCATATTCAAAAGGACCTCTGCATCACCCTCCATCTCCATACCCCACTGTGCTTCTACAAGGAGCTGGAAGCTCCCCACAGCAGAGGACAATGGCAGCACTGCACCACCAAATACCTGCATAGCCCATCACCTGTTCCATAACCACTCACAGGCCCACAGGCACTTGGAACCTCTTTGCAGATAAGGACAAAGTTATTTCTGCACCACCTTCCACCTCCACACCCCACTGTGTTCTACAAGCAGCTGGAAGCTAATCACAGTCATGGACAAAGAAAGCACCAACCACCAACCATCTCCACAACCCACCACCCTCCATCTCCATAACACATTACAGTCCTACATGTATCTGAAAGCTCCGTACAGCTGAGGACAAAGGAATCAGTCATTAATTGCCTCCTCTGAAAGCAGCAGATCTTTAGCTACAAATGTCTTTGATGGTTTTGCTGTCAGATCCTCTCTTCTACATTATTATAATTTGGTACAGTCATCAAATATTTCCTTCAAGTGTTCAAAAAATGAAAAAATGGTAGCTTCTTGCAAGCTACATTTAAATAACCTTCACAGCAATCCAGAAGTCTGCTCATTTGTTTTGAATTAGTCCATTTAATCTTTTTCAAGGGACAAAGTTTTATCTTTATTTATATGAGTCCAAATCTTCTTCTCCTTCAAGAGTACAGTGATGACTGAACAGTCTACAGCAGGGACAAGGACAACATGGCATACCTTGGTCTCTTTTATGGATCCATCTGTATTTTCCAGAGTGCAGATGTGTGTTTTCTTGTGAAGTCAGTGATGTGGGGCATTGAAGTGGACGCTGTAAGATTTAGCTTACAAGAGAGTTACAACAGTTGCTTCCTTAAATAAACCTTTCATAGTGTTGTCACCAAATGGGAAATGCAATGGCTTATTTATCTGAATTGAATCAAATTAATTTTAATTTATTAGAGAAGACCAAAAGAAAATGGTTTTAATGCATTGTCAATTGTTCTCATTCGAGCTGAAAAAAAACAGATTGAGATATCCCAGTTTATGTCAGGAATCTGGGATTTCATTCAGGGGAACTTAGTGTGAAACTAAAAGCATGGTTGCTACCACAGAAAGACATATTTGTCTGAAACTGCTGTTGTCTTTTATTACCTTTCTGTCTTGCTAATTAGATCTAATAAGGGTGATACAGATCAGCCTGCAGATGAATTCTGGAGGCATGAACAATCATGTCCATGGTTTTGGTAGCACATAACCATTTTCACACCACAGGCCAATGCAAGTACTTCAACTAAAAAATACTGAATACTAAAAAAATTGCTAGTTGCCAGGGGGCAGGTTCTGTATGAAGCATGTAAGATGTACCTTTTCCTATCCCTTTTATAACTAGGTTTCTTGCCAACTATGTCATATATTGCCTACGACAGCATTCTTGGCTCTAAAAAATGCAGTGTTGCTCATCCAGTCTGTGAAAAGGTCTCCTACAAAGGTCCTTTTCCTTGCAATCAGCTCACACCAACACTCTGTGCACTTTTTCCAACTGCCACCTCCTTGAGAACATTTTACAGAGGCAGCTCACTTCATTCTCAAGTCCATTTTCATCCCTTGTTTGCTAGGCACAGGCTGGTTCCTTGTTTCTACTGGCTCACCATGCAACCTTAGTCTCACTTGTACATTTTCAGACGCTGTTATGCTTTTGGCTGTGTTACTCTTCAAGCTTGGCAGGAGATTCCTGTAAATAAATTTCTGCATGGTCTCTCCATCAAATACTTCCTTCCCTGTGAGCACACATCCTAGGTGTTATGTGGTTCAGACATCCCTTCCAGCTGTGTCAGTTTTTGATGACTGTGTGTCATGATGAGATGCTGGGAGTGAGTAGGGGATTTATGAAGTTCAATAACAAACTGGAGGAGTTGTCCAATTTAGGATGAATGAGCTATTTTCAAAGGCACAGTGGGAGCTCTTCACATTGTGTGGCCTGCATCTTCATTTGCAGTACAGGCTGTGCTTCAGTGAGGCTGCACGATGAAGGAGACAACTTGACAATGCTTCATTTCCATTTTTACACATGCAAGAAAGCAGTGTGTAGTATCCACTCAGGGTATGTTTGCACTGTGAGTTATATTCTCTTCCCTCCTCAGCCCCTCTGACCTCTATTCATGCAAGTATAAGCCCAGATCAGTGCTAAAAAAAAATTATAAAAATATATAATTATAATGTAATTAACTGCCTGTAAAGCTCTGCTGTAAATCAGATCCCTGGAATGGACTGGGTTATAAAATTATCCTTTTGTGAACAGTTATTATTAACTTTGGTGACTGAAACAGAGCAGTGAAGTCTGAAAGATATGGAGCATGATATGAGCAGGTAGGAGTAATGGCAATAAAAATGAAGAATTTGACGGAAAATATTATAGGCAGGATGCTTTCCACCACTTTGTTCCCTCTGGAAGATGAACAGCTTGCAGTGAATATTTGGTAAAACTGTGTTGTACTCCACAAGCTCAGCAGGGAGTAGCCCCAGGTTCACTGGCTCCCAACCCCAGTAATCCAGCTATCATACAACAGTGGAGCCCTGAGCACATAACCTCTCTCCTGATGCTTGACTCTTGAAGGGAGTTTATCCATCTCTGAGGAGATCTGCAAGAGGCCACTACAAAGAAAGTCGTATTGTGGCAAGATAACAAATGAGACACCCTTGGCCATTTTCTCCAGGAGGTAATGCCTATCACCTTTCCATCCCCTGAGTGCTGGAGCCACTTGGTATGGATGATGTTTCAAGGGCTTCCAGCCCAAGTGCAGCCAACAGGCTCCTGCCCACCAACGTGGTGTCTGTGCTAGCCATGGCCAGCTTCAGGATCAGTGCTCTGTGATCCTTACAGTAAAGGGTATGAGAGATTTCAGTGTTTAAATGGTGATGAATGATAACTTGGTGGTTCTATTGCAAGATTTTGGCAAACAGATCATTTTGTTGCCCATGTGGAAGAATAAAGGCTCATGTTGAGAGCTAGAGCCATTACATCTCTTCTTGGTGGGTTTACAAATCCCAGAGCCATTTGAATGGAAAGGTACCTTAGGAGGCCCCTGGTCCCACCTCCTATTTAAAGTAGGTCCCTACCACCTGTAGACCAGGTTACTGGGTACAGGGGTCCATCAGAATTGCACAGAGTGGCTGCTCCCACTTTTTCCTCTCACTTCCAGCAATGTCCTTTCTTTTTTAATGCCATAGCTCAGAAAGAAAAGAGGGGGTGCATGTGTTCCTTTGTCATGCAACCCCTCTGGCCACAATTGCAAATATCCTGAGTTCTGGGAAAGGTATCCCACCATACAGCATGGATGGAGTGCTTCAGGAGCTCCACTGTGCCTTTGGTACATTCTGCTGTGTCAAACATGACTGCCTCCAGCTGGCCTCTACCCAAACTGGCAGCCTTGCACAGAGCTGGCCTTGACCCACCAAAGCTCTTTTTCCTATGCACCCTGGTCAGACTGTGCACAGTAGCTCTGCGTCCTCTGTTTTTAATGGTGAGCACCTCAAGTCTATTTTTAAAAGCAGGCTTTTGTCTGCAAGGAATATGAGAAAATTTGGCTTCTCCTATGTTCCCACAAGCTCTCAGCAAAGCACTGTCTCGGGTGTTTGGCTTGAAAAAAATTACTTAAGTAGCCCTATTTAACATTAAGGGTACACATAAATCTTTTGTTGACTTAGAGTGAACAGCAGCAAAGCAGCTGAGAACACTGACCCAGGTCACAAGAATGAGGGAAAAAACCAGCTCCTGAAGTCTCCCACGCAGAATCCCACCCTGGGACATGGCTCCTGAGTTGCCAGGTTGTGTCCTGAAATACTTTCTTTGTCTAGAATCCAGTGATCACATTTTAATACCTGATTTCAGTTGCTTCTCCCCTCACTTCCAAGAAATTCTAGCAGTTGGTAAAATCAGGTTGGTTTTTTTTCCCTGCAAAAATGAGCAATTGCAAGGAGAAATGTAAATTACAGTTCCATTTAATTCTACAGGCTGGTTTCCAAATTAACTATATTTCTCTGAAGTCCAGAAAGTTCTTGTATATAATCATAAGTAGCCTGTTATAAAGCAGTAAGACATCAGTAATAGTAATTTCTTAATTAAGTTCCAAGAAGCATTTTAAGACTGTTATAAGCCAAGCAAGTTTCTCTCTGCTGTGTTTAAACATGCATTACCTGTAGATGCCAGTACGATGGGTATCTCATAAATAGAAATGATAACATTGAACTAGTAAACCCTGTTCCTCATTGTTTTTTTACCTCCAAATTCGAACATTTGAAAAAAAAGTGCAGAATTCAGGCTTCCCTGAACAGGTGCATAGTGCTAATACTCATTTACTTACCTTAACTATAATGTTGATCCTATCTTAATTGGCTTTATTAAGTTCATTCACCCTGGGGGCTGAATTTGGCTTCATATCATTCTTCTCTTTCATAGAAACAATTCAATACCAGAGTGCAAACAAAGTATGTGTGCTCTTATTTAAGAAGGTGTGATTGCTTTTCTGATCACATTATTTGCAGTACGAAATAAACGAATTTTTTTAATTGATTTTATTTATTTCGGGGGGGTGACGAGGCGAATCTCATTTCATGAGCTATAAATGAGCAGATTTTTTTTATTATTATTATTTTATTTTTTCATCTAAAGAGTTAACGGTGATTTTGGTGTGGTTTTTATTTCCCCTTCCACCCAGGCAGTGATTAGATTGTCCAGCAGGTGGCTGGCGCTCGCCGGCGGCTCCCCCGGAATTACCGCAGTCGGTTAAGCAAACCTGCCCTCAGCGTGGGAAGCAGGGGGAGAATTGACGTCCAGAAGACCCTGCCTATAGAATCCGAGGCGTCAGAAGAGCCCTGCTTTTTTCTCACTTCAAATGCAGCTGCTGAAGGCAGGTGCTGAAAGCCGGGAGAGGCTGGCAATGCAGCATGAGAGCAACTACCGAAAGTTCCTGCTTTTTGCAATTCCCTTGTTTCGGACTCAATTCTGCTCGGCAGACCTGAAGCTGGGAATTTAACAAGCCTCGATTTTGAAAATACCTCCCACTAATTTGAATTTGATATATGGCCTTCCAGAGCTGAGGAATACCTAACAGCGTGACGAGTCAATGAGGAACAGACAAGTTCCAGGATTCAAACTATGCTGAGAGATGTTCTCTTTTCACCTTGTGGAAACAGTACTGTTGAGCAAGCTGCAGTTGCTTTTTGATTTGTTTATTGTCAAGATGTGTTGCAAAGTGCTATGACTTTTGAACTCTTCTGCCTGTTTAAAACCAGCAAAATTAAAGCAAGAAAATTTATTTGAGGACTTTCAAAGAAGAAAACTCTCCTCTAAGAAGAGCAAAGTACAACAATGGCCTCTGGAGAATGCCTTCTGCTAGAGCTAGAAACAGATAACTTAATTCTCTACAATATCTCTATCAACCAGAGTGCAAACTTCTCCCTCCTTGGTGATGACTGGTTCTACCCAGCCTTCCTCTACGCCATCCCCACGATCTATGGGATCATAATTTTGATAGGCCTTATTGGCAATATCACTTTAATTAAGATCTTCTGCACGGTGAAATCCATGAGAAATGTCCCCAATTTGTTCATTTCCAGTTTGGCTCTGGGTGACCTGCTGCTTTTAGTGACTTGCGTGCCCGTGGATGCCAGCAGATACCTCGCTGACGAGTGGCTGTTTGGCAGAACTGGATGCAAACTTATCCCCTTCATACAGCTCACCTCTGTAGGGGTGTCAGTCTTTACTCTCACTGCTCTCTCAGCTGACAGGTAAGCTCGCTGCTGAAGCCTTGAAAAGAAGTCTGCATATTTATGACTGCATAAAATACATGATTTTGAATGTGTATTTGCAAGTATGTTTTTAATGAAGGGAAAAAGAAGAACTTCAGTTAATTTCTGGTAGTTACGAGCACAGAAGATGAGGAGGATGCAGACTGAACACAGGATACTAGTTCAAAGCTAAACTAAATGTTTGTGCAGTTTAACTAATGGTCTAGCTTAATTAAAAGAAAAACAAGAGGAGATCAAGCTAAAGACCAGAATGAGAAAATAACCATTAATGACATTCTGTTAAAGATAGCATGTTCATATTTGCCAAAAAGATAATTGATCCATATTTCATGAAGTGTGAAGGCACTGGAGCAGCAATTTAAAGTGCAGTTAGAATCAATTCTTTCCAGTGGCTTGCTTCCTTAAGGCTAATTACATGTGAAGCAATATTTCATGAAATATGTTCCAAATATTCAAATGAGGATGCCCGCAGCCAGGAATCTCAGTTTGCTATAGCTAGAATGTTTCCCTTGATTAAAATGTTTGCCCCTTATCCATTCAAAGTGGATCTGTGCTGTTGGTTCAGAAACTTTGTCTTCCAATAGTCTTCAGTAAAAATAATACGTAATAATAATGCTAGTTTAGAATATTTGAAAACAAGTTTGACTTTAACAAATTATACGCTTCTAGTAAACCAACTCTATTTTTGGTAGTTTCTGAGACTTTGGAAAACTGTCTCAGAGCATTGAGATTCAAATTAAGATGTCTTTTGAATTTAAATGTTATTTGGAAGGATTTAGTATACCTTTCCAGAAGGATTTTAAATATTTACTAGACTGTTGGCTTTTATAGAAACTCCTATGTACATTAGAGAAGCTGGGCTATTTTATTTCTAATTTGGACACTTCAGAAAGATTAAGGAATAAAATAGTCATTATGCTGAAGTTTAAAAGTGTCACGGAAGTATTAAGATATCCAATGAGAAAACTATTTCAGTTTTGTTCTGCTCAAAAAAAAAAAAAACAAAACCAAAAAAAAACCCCCTGGGGATTGTATTTCTTGGTCCCAAAGAAGTTAAACTGGGCTTGCTTTAGATAGCCCCTTGCATGGTACTCCATGTCTCTCCTCCTAACCTACTTTAAAACATCAGATTATTTTTGTTCAGTTTTCAAGCTAGTTCAAATATATACTTCAATAAATAGTAGGTGGTCTCGATAAAAACAGATGACTCCATAGTGTTTAAGAGACAGATCCCTCAGTATGTTTATTAATGCCTCTACATTGTTATACATATAAAAATATCACTGTCTGCCCCAATAGCAGATGACAATCAGGCCTATGTGTAGACAAAAGTCATTGAACAACAATTTGCTCTAAAAGTGTTGGGAAAATAAGAATATTGCACAAATCTCCTAGTAAGAGACCACCTACACTTTCCTAAGTTTCATGTGGTGGCTGGTTCCCCACTGCCTTCTCCTAAGGAAATGTTAGGAAAATAAGTATAACTCCAGGAAACTAATCTTTCCAAGTTTGTTAGGTAACATGCTTTAAGGAGTGTCAAGAAAAGAAAAATGCATCTTCAAGAAGATTGTTAGAGAGATTTGTTGCTATTTGATCACATGCCAAATAAACATTAAAAATGCTTTTACTGAGAAGCACATCTACAGCATTTTTTTTTACCTGAAAGGAGTGAACAGAACAGAAAAGAGCAGCTGTTTGGGGTTTGGGCAACTTGGGGTTTAGTGACTTTAAATTCTGAACTGCATCTTTGTCTGGATCCTGTTAACCACTATACAGCACTGGTGATCAAACTTCGCCACACTTCTTAATGCTACTTGACTATAAAATAAACAGGCATGCACGAGAGAAGACTTTATATTCTCATTTCCAAGGGAACATTTTTCTTTCCTCTAATGCATCTGTCTAGTGCAGTAGGAAATCATAACAAAACTTTATTAGATCTATGAATCTTAAATGCTGTGCCTTGAACTAGAAATATACTAAGTCTGTTGAAGTTTCTGGTTTGGTATATTAACAGCAGTCCCAGGATAATTTTGTTGCAATATAATGCAGGTTATATTCTGTCAGCTCATTGCCCGTTAGACTCTCTTTTTCCTAACTCTAGGCCCCAGTATGAATGACATCAGAATCATTAGAAAAATTAACTTAAAATGTACAGGATGCAAGTTGAGTGACCAGCATGGTGATGCTTGCCTGGGTCTGTGAGGGAACTGGTAGCCCAATGCTTTGTGGCCACCGGGGCAGGGAGATGCTGAGCCTGGGGTGATTTCATAGAAACAGTTTCTGAAGTCTGATGTGGCATTGCACAAAGGATGAGTGACAGCTCAGGTAAAGAGGGGGCTCATGAAGCCTGACCTTGAATGACTCCAGAAATGGAGCCTCCACCACCTCCCTGGGCAGCCCATTCCAGTGATCCACAACCCTCACATTAAAGAACTTTTTTCCAATATCCTTTCCTAGCTTAAACCCATTACTCCTTGTCCTATCATTACAAACCCTTTTGGAAAGACCTTCCCCTGCCTTCCTGTAGGCCCCCTTCAGCTACTGAAAGGTCAAAATAAGGTCCCTCTGAAGCTTTCTTTTCTCCAGGCTGAACATCCCCGACTCAGCCTATCTTCATACAAGAGATGCTCCATTCCCTTAATTATTTTGGTGGCTCTCCTCTGTCCACATCCTTCTTGTGCTGGGGGCTCCAGAATTGGACAGTACTCCAGGTGAGATCTCACCAGGGCAGAATAGAGGGGCAGCATCTCCTCTCTTGATCTTCTGATGCAGCCCAGGATGTGATCTGCCTTCTGGGCAGTGTGCTGGACAGATGCAGTATGTGAGAGAGCAGTCAAATGTGTGCTACATGTTATGACAACTGTACAAATAATCTCTGCTGCTTTGGATCACCTTCTGAAAATGAGGGACATGGTTCTAATAGATTTTTTCACATCAAGGGCACAAAGATATGCCTTCCTGAGGTACACTTTCATTATTTTCACTTTTCCATTACTAATAAGTGCTGAATCTATCACATCTGTTAGTAACTACACTCAGCAAAGTGCCAGCCTCCAACACAGAGCACCTAAAGCTACTCAATGGTTTGGCCTGTCAAGACCCAGTGGTTGTCCAGAGGTTTAATGACTCACTTGCAAACTTTTCTCAAGGAGAAACAGGGACAATCTCCTGATACCAACATTTCCTGCAATGGGATCCTCAGCCTGCAAGGTACTCCACATGCATACCTGCACAGGTTTCATTATGCTGGACACAGCTGAAGGATTCCTGGTTGCTTAGGTTGTCTCTGTGTACAATAATGAGATCTCATCAGACTCAAGTTAAATAATTTTAATGTCCAAGAAAGGTAAAAAAAGGGTTAACAATATTAGAAATGCATTTTTCTGCAGGACTAGTCAGTTGGCTGCATGGTGCTTGCACCCATCTAGCTGTTTGCAGGAGCAGTGGGAGCTGTTGGTAAAACCTGTTTTCCTGCAAGCTTGGCACGTTTGCAGGGCAACCAGGAGAGGGTTAAGGCTTGTGGTATGTTTACAGTCACCTTCCATGATTGATAAGGTGTCAGGGCTGAGTATACAAGAGCAAGGAAACAAGCAGTTGATGTGTGTGGTATGCCTGTTTGTGTAGTTTAGTCTGTAAATGATGGCAGGGGAAGGACATCTGTCTGCCCTGCTGCTCTGCCCTGTGGAGACGCTGGATTTCTTCAACGACTGCTCAGCTCATCCCATCAAAGAAGTTCGTTTTCATCTGCTGGCCTGCCCTCCTCCTCCTCAGTGCAAGGGGAAAGAATGTAGAGGTTCCTGTGAGAGAAGTGACACCTGGGCTGCTAGCCCAGGCAGAAAAGCCAAAGCTGGCTCAGCAAGTGACAGGAAATTAAGGAAAATCTTTACACAGCGAGAGGAAAAGCAGCCCATTTAATTGCCCTTGTCATGGGAGATGTCTTTATTCAATTGACTGCTCCCCCACATGATTGACAGGGTTTATACATTTGCATTTGAATTACTCAAGCTGTCAAGCACTGATCATACTTTCACTCTGTTTTGCCGACATAACAAAAAATGGAAATGCCCTGGTGCTCATGCAGTGAAACCTTTCTGAAGTAATGCTTCAGCAGAGTAGGTGTAAAGTATAATTGGAGTTTACAAGCAAAATCTTTATCTTAAGTACCTTGGATTATCTGGATTTTAGCATTGGAAAGCTTCAGCAATACTTGCCAGCTGGAGCTGCCTTCTAACCTGTGGTGGAAGGGAGTGACAGTGTAGTGAGAGACAAGAGGTGACATTACACATGAAGTTAGGTGTCTTACTTTGGAAAGACCAACTGCAAACAGCAGGAACTGTAGTTGTGTGGGAAACATGTATAACTGAATGACAAAAAGTTAGGGGTTGGAATGGACTTTGAAAGATCATCTAGTCCAACTCCCCTGCCTGAGCAGGATCACCTAGATCAGGTCACAAAAGAACGTGTCCAGGAGGGTTTTGAATGTCTCCAGAGGAGACTCCCTGGGTAGCCTGTTCCAGGCTCTTGTCACTCTCACTGTATAAAAGTTTCTCCTTACGTTTACATGGAAACTCATATGTTCTAGCTTGCACCCCTTGCCCATCACAGAGAAGAGCCTGGCTCCATCCTCCTGACACTCACTTTTCACATATTTATGAACATTAATGAAGTCACCTCTCAATCTCCTCTTCTTCAAGCTAAAGAGCCCCAGCTTCCTCAGCTTTTCCTCATTAGGGAGATGTTCTACTCCCTTCATTGTCTTGGTGGCTCTGTGCTGGACTCTCTCAAGCAGTTCCTGTCTCATCCCACTCAGTGGACAACAAGGGAGGTGAATCTTTCACGATCCCCTGAAAGTGGCTGTCCCTGCATAGCAGAGCTGCTGGGGCAGCAGAGTCACAGCAATGACTCCAAGGAACAATAACACACCAATTTAATAGTTCTCCCTAATGAAACAATCAATAAATGATATGAGCAAAGAGTTATTTTTGTAGGTGATAGATTTATGGTGCAACCAACTTTATAGAGGAAAAGAAAGAAAGCCTCATTAGAGAAGAGGAAAAGAGAGTAGGGGAGAGAGAGAGATAGAGATCTTTCAACTGATGTACAGAGTCTTAGATCCTGTGTTGCTGGCCACTGAGTCGATATAATATAAATATTCTTAACACCCTTGGTTTTAGCTCCCATTTACTGACTCCCCTGCTGACAGACATGCATCTGTCTGAATCAAGGGAAACAGATCAAACTTTCTGAATATCTTGATTATCTGGAGCAGATGGGCAAAACACAATAGATGCACTGCTATAACCAGGAACATTAGATTTCCCATTAATATCAGTGGGACTGGTGTGCAAATCCAAGATTAGAGTCAGTGCTAATGTGCTGGAGACTGTCAATATTTAAGCAATCAAAAGGAAGAAAAGCTGGATTGCCTACTGTTTACATTTCAGTAAAACATAAAAACCCTAATCAGTTGTCATGGTCTCATGGTATGAGATGAGGGTGGTGAGACACTGGAACATGTTACCCAGAGAAGCTGTGGATGCTCCTTCCCTGGAAAAGTTCAAGGCCAGGTTGGGTAGGGCTTTGAGCAACATGGTCTCATGGGAGGTGTCCCTCCCCATGGCAGGGGAGTTGAAACTACATGATCTTTAAGATCACTTCCAAAGCATTCTGTGATTCTCTGATGAGAGCAGTCAAAGATACTACTAGTTTTCATCCCCAATATTCAGCTGAAAGTTCATGTGGACATGATGGTCTCTTAAGACACCTATGTTTACTGAAACCAAAGAAAGGACTCAGGCATCATGTAACTGACTAAGCTTTATACTAGCTAGCTCAGGTACTTATTAGACTAAAGCCATGACATGATGAGAATTTCAGAGGGTATATAATTTTGTCAGGTGCTGAAAGAGACTCTCTGATAAAATCTCTTGGTTTCCTCTTTCCTTGAAAGTTTGCTGTTTTGTTTGTCATAATCTGCTTACTTGGGTCCTAGATACAGTATTTTACACTGGCTGAGTTAAAATGGCTTCTGTTAGATTATTGTAGAGTCATTTATACTTTTACAGTCTGGTTGGCAACTGTATCATCTGCAAACTTTCCCAGCAAAGGTTTTATAGTCTGCTTCAGGCAGCTGATATATGCAATAAATAACACTGCAGCTAGCCCAGGTTCCCTGGGCCCAGGATGGAAATGGCTCCACACAATGTTACCTTATCAACAGCATGATTGAGGACCTGCTGGGTCCATGGGGATCAGGGTCTCGACCTGGAACAGTCTCCACCTCTGCTGATTTTGACCCTTCTTTCATGGGAGAAGGGCAGGGATTGCATGGGCATTGATAGGGGAGGTAGTATCACACATGCCCTGGCACGCACATGTTCATATCTACATGCAGTTGGAACTAGATGATCTTTAAGGTTTCTTCCAACCCAAACCATTCTTTGATTATACAAATTATAAGATGTGTTTAGGTTTCTCAGTGATGTTGGCTTTATGCAAAAAAGGTGGTGTTTTCAGGAGAAATAAGGCTGATTCTATCATGAGATGAGAAGTCCATGCCTCAGAGCTCAGCTGTAGCTACCCTGGTAAGAGTTCAATCCTCAGGCATGCAGAACTCCCCCTCCCATGCCATTTTCAACCCTGGAATGTTGGGATGCAACAGCAAGGGATGGGAAGCATCACTGTGTCTTGCTCCTTCCCATGACAGGTGGCCCTGGTGCCAGCATCAGCACTCCCAGCTCCACTCCAGATGCACACCACATTTCAGTCCCAGCAGCAGCAATCTGCTCCACCAGCGTGTCATCTGGTGCCATGTGGCATAAGCAGGCAAATCTCTCTGACTCTGCTGGGTGCTGAGCACATAGAAATGTGCTCAGTGATAAGCTGAGGAGCTGGGGGATTGACTCTGTGGGAACTCACAGGTTATGAAGCCAAAGGATGGGGGTTTTTAGTGAATGGGTGATACCCCTCCTTCAGATAGTAGGTCTCACATCCATTTGCAAGGACTGTGACAAACTGTGAGGCTGGCCCAATTGAAATCTTTGACTTGGGCTGAGAATTTCATTCAGAGAGTTGGCTGAAGATCACCAACAAGGAATAAATACCCTGGGTGCAAAGGGTTCTTTCTAAGGAAAGCATCGTGCATGGGACCTTCATTTCCTGCAGTAACCTTTACTTCTGTTGTTTTTCATATGTATATTTAATGTCTGAAATATTTTATGCTCTGCATGGTCATGATTAGGAAGAGCAAATTCACTATCAAATGGTTACTATTCTTCCCCAATGTGTAATGTTGTTCAACAGTCTCTAAAACACTGTATCTCAATTTTTACTTTAGTTATTCCTGGACAGAAATTCCCCTTTGTCTGGACTCCAAGGTGATGTAGCAGTCTGCAGATATACAGACTGAAAACTGAGCACATGCTTCAAAAAGTGAGAACTATGCTGCTTCCATCAATGCCTCCTTTTCCTTTTCATTTAAATGTTAATTAATAAAAGCAGAAAGTCGGCAGTACCTGCCAATGTATGTAAGGCTAGCCCATTAGAGATGTCTTTGTGCCCATATGCAATTTACTAAAGATTTTAATAACAGATGTTCACCCAAGAATCATGCATAATAGTGATAATCTTAAGTATGCAGAAAGCAGATAGACCCAGAATAGATTGTTGGAGCGTGTTGATGGGTTAGACAGTCTAGCAATTTTGTGGATTTATCGAATTTTCTTCAGAGCTATAAATATTCATAATATTAATGATGGAGATAATAAAGTCTGGGGCACTGCATTTCTTATAAATTTCTTCAGATACTTAGCTAAACTTTATTTTCTTTGCAAGTGGATCTTCACATTCAGCAAGACTCCATGTGCTTAGTTTTTGCAGCTTTTGCACAGCACCAACTTTTTCTCTGTTGCCTGAGTCTTTTTTTGCATAGTAATTGAGCCAGTCTTTCATATTACGTGGGCAAAACAACAATGTGATACTAGTAGAACATAATTACAAAATTTTAATGAGAAGAATTTTGCTCAGACTATTAATGAGCCAAGACCAAATCAATGTGCACACATTAAGCTTACAAATGGGTATGGGTGACTGGGGATCAGAGGAACTGAATTGCACATCTTTTCTCTGTCTTTCAGTTACAGGTGGGAACAGAAGATGGGGATGTGGTGACTGAGAGGCAGTTCTTTCATTATTATAATGTGAAGTTGTGGCAATTTCAGGACCTTATTTTGTAGAGCTGTGATTAATTCAGCATTTTCACTTCACAGCAATTTACAAGACTATTTTTCCAAGACATCAGTCTATTCCAACTAACCCCTGCTTTTTAAATTTAAGTTTTGGTTCACACTAGCTCAACATTTCAAAATGGAGCTCAGTTTAGACAGATTCAGAACTTTGTAAGTGGATTTCTCATGTCAGAGAAAAAACAGAAAGCAGCAATATGTCAAGTCTTTCTGCCAGCCTGATGCAACAGTGGGGCTGGTAATTAAGCAAGGGCAGGCAACAGGTTTTAACACACTTGTTTTTCTGAATTATTATACAAATTCAGGAGTGGAGCCCAGGATCCTTTTATGTAACACAGTAATGGTTTATCCTATTTGGAACAAACTTTCATTGAAACTTAAGTACTCCTGCAAATTCATTTTGGAGGGGCAGTGTTGCTTTTCCCTTTAGGAAGGATGGGGAAATTGTTTTTCTCTTCTTATATTTCTTGCAAATGTAAGGTTCAGCTGCATGAAGGTAGGCATGCTTGGAAGGATTTTTATAAAAAAGGGCAGTACTCTGGCAGAACCTCTTTTGACCATTTTCTCATTACACTCCTGCTAAAAAATAGTAAGGAAAAAAGAATTATGAAAGCAACTTAGTGCCCCTTCTTTAAGTCAGATTCAATAGATGAGAGGGATGTAGTGTCTAGCACATAGCTACTATAAAACCCTTGCTGTCATATTTGTTCACCAGGAACATCTCTGACAGCCACTTACCTGTGTGACCAGTCGTCTTTGCTAGTGTGATGGAAGAATGTTTCTTTCCCATTGCCACTGACAGCAACTTCAGTTATTACAGAGGAAACAAATTATTTGGGTGGAAATTAAGATCTACTGACCTACCACTTGTAAAGACACTGCAGAGGTGGTACCTGCCAGCTTGAAAAAGCCTGTGGTTTTTTTCAATCCCATACCTACCAGATAAATAATGAAGGCTGTTATATGGGCCATTTATATTAACTTTAAATGCCAACATAAGGGAAAAGGGAAAGGCATTCATACACAGTAGTCATAAAAGAAGCAAGGAAGCTAAGGTTGCCTACAGTACCAGCTTGCCACACAGCATAAAGTTACCTTCCTAAAAAACCCCCCAAAAAACCAGAAGACAGTAAAACATATGAAGCTAAATTAATATAAAATCCAAGGGAAATGTCTGATTTTCCTCCCATCCTTTAGTTGTTTTAATTTTTTGTTGTAGCAGGCACAAGTAAGTGGATGAAGATGACAGGAAAAAAACATGAGGGATGCACTGAAGCTACAATCTTAGGGATAAAAGTCCTTTCTTCCCCAGTGTGAGAGCAAAACTGAAACCCATCATATCTTTATGCTCAGGCAATAAGGATTTGAGGATAAAGTCCATTTATATGTCACCTGATATTTATTTTCTTGGCTCAGTAGAGGAGCATGAAGATGGCTACAATATTTTGCATAAGCAGAGAAACTGCATGAAGGAAACATTGACATCCATCCGTGGTCTTATTTTAATCTGTGTCTTTGAGATTATATCTGTAACTGTCTTTTTCATAATAAAACTACTTCTGTGTTTATAATTGAAGTTGTGGCTTTGAGGCTAAGTGTACCATATTAACCAATGTTTGCACAGACAAAGTTTTAGAGTACATTAGGCAGTGTTATTAGTTACATTACTATTAACACAGGAGATAATGGCACAGTTTTGCAGTTTCTCTGGCATATTAACCTCAGTGGAAAAAGTATTTACCACAGAAAATCCTTAAGTGTGTCACATTTTAGCAGTTTGCTGTCATTTCATTCATTCTGGTTGTGAAAAACAATTATGAGCATTATAGAGATCCTAAGAGACCTGTAAGACTTTTTCCAGGACACAATGGAGAGACACAGACTCTGTGGTCTCCTGCCAACTCACAATTAATTTTGGGGATTAGGTTAAGAAATGATCATGGTGCCTTACGAACTGTGATGATATTAATTGCACATAAGATAGCTCCATGTGTAGTTTCATTGTAATTTCTCTGTGTGGGTTTCTTTGAAAGAAGCTGCAAGACACAGAGATCACTGGCATCCATCCTGACCAAAAGGTCATTGTAGCTGCTGTGCATGAGGCAGGTTGCTGCTTCACAAGCACAGTGGGAACAAAAAGTACAAAGGCTGAGCAGTAGTAAAGGTCAGCATCTCTTTCATATTTCCCATCAGATTAGCAACTTGGTCATTTTCATCTGGGTCATTTGACAACTGGAGAAGACTGGCATTGACACAAGTTCTTGACTGTGTCATTTTTTATACAACTGAGTCTTCAGAAGGAATATTTTTCTTTTTAAGCTTTGGCCTTTGTTGAAAGTCATTAATTGTAGCTCTGTTTTTTTAATCTTTTTCAACAATGTATTTAAAAACAGATTGGGAAAACAGTCCAGCTGAAAAAAAACCCCAAAACATGATGAAATCAAAATTACAGAGACTGAATCTGATGACAAGCAGAGGTGATCTATGCAAGGCCATGTCTGGATGTACTGCAGACAAGCTCACTGTGCAATGTGACACATACTCTCAGAGCCTGTGTTACTGTATGGCTTGAAAAAAATTCTTTTGTAAAATCTGTGCATGAGGGCCCACTCTGCTGGCCACCTTGGTCCATGGCTCCACTGAAGTATACAGGTATATTCATCAACTTCCCCTTCAAAGTGGAGTGGATTATTCAAACACTGGGTGTAAATTATGGGAAACTTATGTGCCTCAGATTAACTCACTGAAAAATAAATTTCAGAGGACAAAGCTGTGGAAAGCTTGAAATAATATTTGACATACAAGTTAGAAATACAGATGCTGAAAACTGGGATCAGCTGCTGCTCAAATCGAGTCTACCTTGCTGAAGTTCTTCAGAAATGTCAAATAAATTATAAAAGCCAGGGTTGTTCCTGTCAGGAAACTGATGTGGAAAAGTAAAGGATTGAGGGACTTTTTGACCCCCGCTGGAGTTGCATTTTTTCCACTTCCTGAGCACTGACCACAGCCACATAGGTCATGCAGATAGTAAAATAATTTGATTCAATGGTCAGGCTCTTAAGAAAATATTCATCTATGTTCCTATATCTGAGAACTTACATTTTCAAAATCTGTTTTCTGGCTTTGTTTTTCTGATTTATCTTTTTGTGCTTTTGATCTCATCATCTGGGTCTACACTGAACCACTTGCAAGAAAACTGTCTCTCAGATCTTCTTTTATATCTGCTGTAGCAGGCTTTAAAAAATAAACTAAATAACTAAAAATCAGTACCAATGTTCCAAGCCATTTCTAATTATGTTATCTCAAAATTATATTGTTTAGAAATGACATGTCTAATTAAAATGTACTAATAACTTTAAACTGATTTATTTTCTGACTCTCCCTACTCTATTAATATTAATAATAAGCAAACAATCTCTTTCTCTGTATTTTTCAATTCATTCATGTTACTGGAAAATAGTACTGGAAAATGTTATCTCAGTTTACTATAGTATGTAAGAAAGTCCCTGAAATAATTATGCTAANTTTTTTCTTTCTTTTTTTTTCTGTTTTTTTTTTTCTTTTTTGTTATTTATCTTGCTTCTGCTTTAATGAAGATTTTCAGTTAGATAGTGTTTCTGACAATAATCTATAACTGGTGAATTAGACTATAAACTGAGCTATTTCAGTTACAGTGTTCTAGTAATCTACCTCTTCTATTTTACTCCAATAGTTGTAACATCATTTGTTTAAATGCTATGGTTTTCTTCACCTGATATGATGATCTTGTGTTGGAAGATTGTGCTTTATAGTATGACACCACTTAATCCCAGCTTCAGAATGTAAATTAAACATGGGCAAAGCAATCCTGAAAAAAATATATACAGCTGCTACAGCTGTATATTTGGAATAAAGGTGATCTGGAAAGCCTGTAGAATAAGTGGTTAAAAAGAAAACTATTGAGTAATGTATTTGCAGTCCATTAAGGACAACAAAAAATCATCTGCACAAGACACCTGTGGGATTAAAGAATTAAACATCAGCAAATCATGAGATGTCCAGATACAGTCTTTATAAAATACAAATCAATGTAAATGTAAGTATGCACTTACACATAAATGCATATGTATAAAGTATATGCATATAAATATATGCATATGTATATAAAATACATACACATGATGTACACACATCTAAACAAACATAGAGGGAAAGGATGTGTGGGTGTTAAAATACTACTGCATGGAATTTTCCTTCACCCCAGAGGGTGGCTGGCTTCTTGTTCAATTACCTTGAGGTTAAAGGGTATAAAAAGAGCTGTAAATTAATAAATAAAGGATTCTTGGCATCTTGATGAAGAAAATCATCTCTGCCTTGCTCTTTCTCCTCCTCCAGCAACTGGCAGATAAGCAACAAGGATGGGCATGCTGAACAGGATCTTGCTGATCTCACCTTCACTAGAAGGTGAATGTGTGTTTATCCTTGCAAATAAGGCAATTAGCCAGCTAAACATTGCAGGACTGATAGACTCACCTCTGCAATGCTGAGCCTTAGGGTAAGGCAGGTACAGTATGAGGGGAATTAGTCATGTACATGAAGTGTCCCTTCAGGATAATCAGGGATCTGACAGTGACCAAGGGACCAAATAGGCCATGGGCAGCGTGAGGTAAATCCTGGAGAAAAACATCCAATAGATTATATTTGTTATGATAATCACCCTAAATGACAATTATGAAACCTGTACATATTCCTTCCTAATTATCTTTTTTTTTTTTTCTCATACTGTGTTCCTTAAAAGCATATGTGACTCATACACATATGATATGATTCATATTTACATATGATTCACATATATCGTCCTTCCAGAGCAGGGCTCCAGCAGATATGAAGCTCTTGTTTTCCAGTCCTCTGATTACACTCATCAGGCTCTAATAAGTTTGCTTCTTTCATTTTTATTGATTCTAAAGTGCAATTTTCTGAAAGGCTGAAATAACAAAAGAAAAATTGCAAATAAAAAAACCTCTTCTACATATCTACTGTAGCAAGTAATCATTTTTTTTTTCTTCAAGAAAGTCAGTTATCAGCTCAGACTACTTAGGCAGTCTGCACTGAATTGTGGACAACTGTTAATTGCCACTTACACCACCAAACAGGAACCAAAATGGGAACCACGCTATCTGTAGCTTGAGAAAATGTAAGATTTAGTTTGCAGGAACCCAGTGTATTCACAGTTCAAAATGAAATGTGTAGCAAAATCTCCATCCAGTTTCCTTTAACACTTTTCCATGAAGGGGTATAAACTGCTGTATACTTTTGAAGAGAAGTCTGTGATTGCATTTCCTATCTCAATGCCTTTTGGACACATACATATTAATATCAGGCAGCACTGTGCTTTTTTGGGTTGATTACAAATTAAATGAAATGACAATCAATGAAACTGAATGGACCCATAGCAGGTGGCTCTGCTTTAAAATGAGTAACCTATTGAAAACTTTGCAAATTAAAACATGAGAATAAACATTGCAATCCTGAGCAAAAGAAGGATTTTTTTGTGTGTGAGTTTGTTTTTATGGGGTTTTTTGTTTGTTTAGTTGGTTGGTTTGTTTTGATTTGCTTTGCTTTTTTCCAAATGGAAAGAAAATGCAAGAATACAGTGCCTGAGATTAAATAATGTATTTTTTTTTTATGTTTTAGGTATAAAGCTATAGTAAGACCGATGGAGATCCAAGCATCCCATGCACTGATGAAGATTTCTGTGAGAGCTGCTATAATCTGGATTGTATCCATGTTGCTTGCCATCCCTGAAGCAGTGTTTTCAGATCTGCACCCTTTCCATGACAAAGGGACTAATAAAACCTTCGTCAGCTGTGCTCCTTACCCGCATTCTGATGGGCTGCATCCCAAAATTCACTCAATGGCATCATTTCTCATCTTTTATATCATTCCCCTATCTGTCATTTCAGTATACTATTATTTCATTGCTAAGAATTTGATCCGGAGTGCTTACAACATCCCTGTGGAAGGAAACGTGCATGTGAGGAAACAGGTAGAGATTTAACTTACTTCAAAAAGCCACATTAAACTTTTACTTTTACTCCATAAATCTGGGAGTAAAGAGTGTGCATACAGGAAAAATTACACAAGGACAGACTGCATTTGTTGTTCTAATTTTAATAGATTAAATGTGCTAAAATAATTTAAATGGTTGACACAAGCCACAGCACAATGCTAAGCAATTAAAGCATCTTCTCCTGTTTCTAAGTTCAGTAACTTTGGCAGGATGGTTACCATGGCAAACACAGCAGGAGATCTGTGCCAAAGCCTGGGAAGGTATTGACTGGGATGCAGGGAAACAGGCTCGAAGCTGAGGGGTGACACAGCAGCAAATCTAAACTTCTCAAAGTAGTTTTTTCAGAGAGAGGACCTTGGATAAAGCCTTGTTCCACAAAGTAGCCCTTCTTCATGCAGCAGGAAATTTTGGCTCTGCAATTCAGTCCTCATAATTATTGTACAAATGGCTCTTTTTCTACTGTCCCCAGAGGGATGTGGTGTTGGACAGAACAACCTGTCCACCTGTTAAACTGGTCAATCTTCTTCTATTTCAGTAGCTGGTAACCTCAAATTTCACCTTACTACAGTCTTCCATAAGTAATAATTCCCATAAGTAGGCCATTATCTCCAGAACAATACAGTCTTTTAATCTTCACTCTGTAGCCTTGAGAGCAGAGATAGAATCACAGAATCATGTCTGGGTTGAAAAGGACCTCTAGAGGTCATCTAGTCCAACCCCTCTGCTGAGAGCAGGGACATCTTTAACTAGAGCAGGTTGCTCAGAGCCTTGTCAAGCCCCACCTTGAACGTCACCAGGGATGGGGCCTCAGCCACCTTCCTGGCAACCTGTAATAAACTGTAAATTAACTGTAAAGTATCTGTAAAGTGACAGATAGTTACTGTCAGTCTTAATGACCATTTTATAAAATTCACCAAACCATCCAACCACAGAGTTCATAGTTGGGCTAGCTTAGCTGGGACCCATGTATTTCAAGTGAGATGTGTGGCTGAAAATAGGCAAGTCCTGAACCAAGTGGGGTGTTCAGGAATTCAGGAAAAAACAGTATTTGCCAGCCTAATTCTAGCCTTTCAGTTGAAGACTGTTTCATTTTAATTGCTCCTTTTATAAGCCACTGGAGAGAAAAAGAGTAATCTCCAGGGGGGAAATCCAAATCCAAATCCTGCATAAGCAACTGGGTATTTCAGGTCAGTGTTATAAATCTGAATGCATCTTAACCTTAAGTTGCTCAAGTAAGAAAGCAACAGCAGGGTAACTTGTTTCCAAGCAATTTATTTACCTTGACATTTTTACCTTATTTACCTTACCCCTACCTTTCAACTGAGGTGTGCTTCAACCTAAGATAAACTGAAACAAGCCATTCTTCAGCTGAACAAATGTCCATACAATTGCACCCAGCTGACATCTCCATCTTTTACTGACCTAACACAATCATCTCATGCAGCCATCAGGTGCTAAGGCAAAACAGGAGCCTGCAAAACTGTTTTCTGTCCCTGAAGTGATATCCAAGCCCTGATCTCCTTTTTTTAACCCTTCTAAATGTTTGTAAAGCTTACCCCTGCAGGCCATTTTTCTGCTGATTCAATATCTCTTCTGATCAGTGACAATAGAGTAAGCAGTAAAAGCATCCCTTTCCCCCTTTGGTTTTGGGGGAGAGAGCTCTAAAGAAAGCAAAAGGCTGAAGTCTAACACTGTCAGTGCATCATTTCTGTCCTGCAGTGCATTCAGGAGCTATAGGTCTCCATCTGAGATAACTGGTATTGATTTCTTTATTGTATTGCTTCCTTTCTTTTTAGTGCAGATGTAGCATCAATAGCCCTATATCAAATTAAGGATACATTTTAAGAGGATATATGGTTTAGCCAAGGAGAGCCCTTTCTCAAAGGATTTAATTTTCAGCTAGCTCTCTGGAGACATTATCATCTGGTGCATGTCAATCCTTCCTAAAGTTAAAGACTGAGTTTTCAGGTGATGGTGTTAGAGAAACACAAAATGAAGTCAAAATGGTCTTGTCAGGTCTCTCTTGCTTGATCCCTGCTTGCAGCTGTCCTGAGAAAAGATCAGCCTATGTAAGCCACTTAGTTTCTGATTTATCTGTGAAGCTCAGGAGGTTAGTGAGGATGAGGAATAGTCTCAGGAACCTAGATGGGCACTGTGGATGCACCAGGGCAGGAGTACAAGCCATTGGCATTTTATCTCTTAATAGGAAAGGAAAGGCTACTTCCTTACATAATATTTTTTTTAGAATTATTTGTGTTCAGGGGAAGGAGATTGAGGAGAAACATGTTCTTGACTGTGTTCCAGGTTGCCCTGCTCTGGCTGTGCTGCATGCCATGTGCTAGCCCCAGAGATATACCATGGGAAAACCAGTTAGATACTGGTCTGAGACAGGAATAACTTCTAAGCTACATTTCTCTTTTTTTTCCTTCCAGATTGAATCCCGTAAGCGCCTGGCCAGGACAGTACTGGTCTTCGTGTGCCTCTTTGCCTTCTGCTGGCTTCCCACTCACATTATCTATTTATACCGCTCCTACCACTACTCAGAGGTGGACACCTCCGTGCTGCATTTCATTTCCAGCATCTGCGCCCGAATCTTGGCGTTCACTAACTCTTGTGTCAACCCCTTTGCTCTCTACTTGCTCAGTAAGAGCTTTCGGAAACAGTTCAACAACCAACTGTTCTGCTGCAGAGCTCGACTCCTCATGCGGTCCCAGAGCATGGGCAGGAGCACCACGCGAATGACCTCCCTCAAGAGTACCAACCATTCCCTGGCCACCTTCAGCTTGATCAACGGCAACCATATCTGCCACGAAGGCTATGTCTAAGGGGCACAGTCAGGGACTGCCATAACACAAACCTAGTGAAACTCTTGAGTATGGGTTGACTTGCTGGGATGATGAGTAGCACACACACACACACACTCAGGCACATGTGCATGTGAGGAAGTCTGAGAACTCAGAGGAGCTTGAAGCATCCAGCATTTCATCTTGGGCTGAGATTGAAGCATCTCATATTTCATCCTGGGCTGAGTCACCACCAAAGCAGCAGATCATTGAGCACCAGCCTACAAGAGAACCCTGGGAAGTGCTGCATTGCTTAAAGACCTGCTGCTTTTCATAAGAGCAAAGCGAGCACCTTAAGATCAAATCTACTTTGGCTCTGTGGGTTTTTCAGCACTTTCTATTCAGTCTCAAACTTGGGCAGATTTACAGCAGTGACAAAGACCATTCTACATGCACAAATTTTCAGAACTCTTTCATCCAGCAGTTCATGTTATATTTTGACACTAAAATTAATCCATTTAAATGAGGTAAATGCTTTTACAGAGAAATTCTGTGTAAGTAATTTATGGACTTTTCAAGTATTTATTAATGTTCTGAGTACAGTATTAATTCATAGTATAAATGATGTCAAGAGTTTACTGTGGCATAACGGTGTCCCTGTCTGAAATGAGCGCTATCTTGCACCACATCAGTGTGAAAGCAGTAACGTGAATAAATGTGAGTTGGAATTATGCTTACAGTTTTCAAATGTGTGAGCTTTTGCCTTGTTGTGGAGGAGGCAGCAGGGCATTTTTCCAAGCATTACTTTTCTTATTTTCCTGTCTTCTATGTGTTAGATAGCAAACATTTCATCATCTAAGGGATGACACAAAATCTCACTTGGGTTTGCTAAATGCAGACAACTATCAGAAAATTAAGCACAACTATTTTTCATGTAGTAGTGCTTTTAAAACACCCTAGTTTTTCAGTAAAAGCTATCAGCAGTGCAAGGTCTCATCCTCAACCCATCTTTTTATTCCTGTCGATCTTCACATAAATCTGTGGGGAGAGAATGCAAAACTGGCTAACAGATTAGAGAATCAGGTTTTCTGTAATGTTTACTCCAGAGAAGTTCCTGTGCCAGGTACTAGCTTTTCTGGAAAGAGGAGCACAGTGTCCTGTGGATAACTAACTATTGAAGACTGAGCTATAGCACAGACAATGAAGCTGCACACCTGATAAAGGAAGCTGCTGCAAAATGAGGCCATAAAGCAATCCCTGTAAAGGAATATTGAGTTTTAATGGCCCTCATCCTCTTTGTTGATGATCCTTTTCCTTACCACTGCAACGGGAAAAAATGAAATCTAATAAATATGTGTTGTTCTTGGTCTGTGAATGTAAAAAAAAGTCATGTGTGCAGTGTGAAAATGCTCAGCCCTGCATCTGCAGGTACCCAGGTGTGCTGGAGAGAACTGCAAGTCTCCAAGTACTGCAAAAAGGTTACAAAGCCAAAGGCAAAACTCTGAAAATTTTAACTGAATTTGCCTTTGAGGGTGGTGCCCTCTGGGTGAGGTTCAGCATGCAGGTACAGGAGCTCAGGGTGTGGTCACACCATCATGCTGATATGCTGCTAATGGCTGTCCTGCTCAGTCCTCCCACCATCCCTGACCACCACTGCCTGTGTCACCCCCTTCTGCCCCCACACCCTGATCAGCCTGAAAACTAATGAGATAGAGTTATTTTACAGCTAAGTCAATTCCCTTGATTAGCTGACTTCATAGCTATGGTGTTCATTCCAATGGACTGGGCTATTTGAGATCCACATTTACTAACTTTTTCAGCAGGATGTTGCTTTTTCTGAGCTTTAACACAAAACCACACACACTACCAGAAGGTCAGTCTGACCAGATCATTTCAGAGAGTTTGGTCAAGTTTTGAGCTGTTTAATGACATTTCAAAATGATAAAAATTTATCTGACCTGAGATATTTTTACTCTATGCTTTTTCTCAGCCTTATAAGAATTTAATGGAAGACAAGTAGGAATTACACACTTCAACAGCAGCCACACCAGCTGTGCTATGTGATGTGTCCTTCTGGTTGGGAATGAACAACAGATTACTACTGCTTTACAAGAAACTCCAATAGCTTCTGAATTCTTGTTTCTGAGGGAAAGCAGGAAACACAGTTATGATGTGAGCAAATCATAAACACAGGAGAAGAGCATTGCTATAGCTCCCTCAGACCTAAGCTGAATATAGACCCTGCCTCCCTGAGAAAAATGATGTTTTGAGCACAGCTGATCTATGAAGATATGTCACGGTGGAATTAGATTAAGTGCTATTGATTTTGCCCTTTTCTTCCTAACAGAGCTTGTGACTCCTCCAAGGACAGGAAAGATGGTTTTGGCTCTGATCTGGAAAGTGCTTTTCAAAAATGCAGCTGCAGGTGTCCACTTGTGTCATAGCCTCATCATTGCTTAATTTTTTGGTGTATTCTTTTTGTCTTTGTTTTCAGAGCTGATAGGACTTTAGGGGGATTTTCATGCAAAATGTAATCTTTACATCAGAATCTAAAAGTCATACAACATCTTTTATTTTTTAGTAACTTACATCAGATGAAAATTAGAATGTAAATTTTCATTAGCATTCTCCATTTTATTCAGATCCCTGCCCCCCATTTAATAACTTCAAGATAATTAGGCTGTTCAATGAAAAAAAAAAATCTAGTAAAAAAAAAAGCATTTTGGAATGTATTTCACAAACTTACTTCATTTTATTTTATTTATTTATTTATCATTGAAAGAGCAAAACTGAGGTTGGAATTGTTTCTGTTTCATTTATGTGTTAAAAATAATGTAAAACCAGAAACAAGTGACATTCCTTTTGAATCAGAGAGCCTTCTGGGTTGGGTCTACTCTGTCCCCTCTGACAAGTGATAGTTTGTCGTTTGGAAAATCACTGCAAAGAATCAAAACTTTCTAATACTACACCAGGTAAAGGATTCAAAGTTCCTCAGCTCTGCCTATAAGAGGCATTTGTATTGCAGTGTTTCCAAATGCCACATAATGTACCTAGACTTTTAGGATATGCTTCAATATGAAAAATCAAAGGTGTGTGTTTCTGCTGCATGGCAACAATAGTTGTAAGCAAGAAAAAAAGTCACATGGTGGAAATGAAGGGTTGTATTGTTGAACACAAATATTTATTTTTTAAACATTTGTTGAACACAAATATTTATTTTATTGAAAAAAACCCCACATCAAATAATATATAAGTAATGATTTTTTCTTTGCTTTAAACAAACAACAATAACAAAAAATGTGAAGAGCCTGAATTTAACTAACAGGAAATCTGTTATTGATATGTGTAAACCTGTTTCTCCCACTTAGCTTGATATATATGGAATGAATGTTATAGTTAAAACCAGAAAGATTACAATTTTACATATGAATTCTCAGAAATAATATACCTCCTTGAACATTTTTCTGACAAAATACTTTTTTTTTTTCAACAGAAAGCCATCTGTGTGTTTTTAGTTGGAAAAAAAAAAAAAGCAGCTGTCTTTCAGCCTTTTTTAAAGGCAAGATGTTCAGTGCTGCTTATATAAGCTGTAAGCAATCCCTTAAATGTTAACTTTGTGGTTCATTGAGAGTGCCAGGCACTGTGATGATAATAGGGTACCTTATCCTCTCCAGCATGGGAAATCACAGCAGGTGATGGGCCTGTATCATTCACAATAAATCCTTAGAGATTTCTTATATTGTCCTTTCTAAGAGGAAGAAGGCAGCAGTTCAAGGAGGCAAGGAAATAGTTAGATGACATCATTTAAAACTGAAAGTTTTCTGCACCTTTACTGAAATATGTATACTACCATTAATCCATTTAATTATTTTTTTTTAATTATTTACATGACACCATCTTTATACACACTACAATCTTCTAAGCCTGAAAACTCTGCATGTAAAGAAATAGCTGATTTGAGTCTTCTGTAAATTGGTATTTATTTTAGGAAGAGATAAGGTGTTGTTGAGCTGTAAAATGTACTTTAGCTTGGGTAGCTACAGACACCCCTCACAAGAAATTTCAGCCATCCTGCAGGTGGATCTCTGTGGCAGATGATGAGCTGGATGAGATGCTTTTGTTGTAGCCCTACCTTGCCCACAGCATTTCTCACATGTGAGCTAATCAATGAAGGCAGCCAGACTGCTCCCCCAAAGCCACTGGCCCTGCACCAGATGCTTGCCTACACATCTCTTCTGAGAAGACCATCTTGTCGTCCCCCCCCACTCCTTCCAAAAGAGCTGTCAAGGTTTTACCCTTACTCATCTTGCCTGCAGCTGGCTCTGTAAGCAGCTGGATGGGAGGAAGGCTGGGATCTGTGGGAGGTGGAAACAGCATCCTGCCAGACCCCTGGAAGGAGGGGCACCACACATCTCCAATTCATGCTTCAGGCACCCCAAGTGCTGTTAACTCGGGTCCAGGTTACAGATCTCCTATAACCTCTTTCTTCTCTATAATAATTTCACTAGAAAGCCTGAATTTTAATTGTGCAGGCCACCTTGAAAGGCCAAACACCTTGAAATTGGTGGAGATGGACATTGATTTACATTTGACCCATGAGTCATCAACCAGGTAGGACACCTGTGTAGGCCATGCCACAAAAGGAATTAAAGAGTTCCCTTTGGAATGAGGCCCCCTTGGAAAGTCCACCACTGCTGGCCAGTTGGATGAGTATTTGTGTCTACCTTGATCTTCATAATAATTGATCATTGCAATTGTAAGATCTTTTAAGAATATAGACTAAATAGTACTCTGCTTACTGCTAAGATTATCAACAAAGACAATAACTAATTTTATATTAAAATCACATCCAAAACTCATTTTTAAAGTGCCTAATTGCTTGTTTATGGAAATAGCTACTTCAAATTATTTCAGTGCTTAGCTTGACTATTTCACCATAAGTGGATATGAATTAAAGAGAATTGATCATAGAGGGTTTCTTTTAATAAAGGATTTAATCTATCTTAATATAAATTAATTACATGTAACAGTAAAATGCCTGCCTTAGGCTGAACATCCCGTTGTAAATGCTGCTCTGTTTTCAAGGCAACTCTTTCCCTTAGGTCCACCCAGTGTGTTGCTTTGCAGTGGATGGATCTTGGCTTTGTGTCAGCACTTTCAGCTCCAGCATCGGGCAGCATGTTATTGCTGTTCACACCACCACACTCTGCAGCTGCTTTTTAGCAGGAGGTGGATTTGACACCAATCTCTACACTGTGAGGTGGAGAATTATAACAAGTAGGCTTGATTGTTGTTGATTATCAAACAAGACTTCTCATCCAAAAGATTCAAGGAATTTTGCCCAAAAAAATAGTGATGAATAGAAACTTAATATTATATCTGTCATAAAAGGGACAACCTGTAGGAACAACATAATTTATTGGTGTTCAGAAGGAAAAGTGGTCCTCTTTGAGAATGCTGGATGTGTTTCTCCCTGTAAGTGTTGTGCTGGATTTCAGGGAATAGGTAAACTGTGCTGTACAATCTAAGGGATTCAGTCAAGGCTAAAAAAACCCTCTAATTTTACAACTGTAAAACACTTCCCTCAGTGAGGAGTCTCTAAGAGGAACCTGACTCATTTCCACAAAGCAGAGTCCTGTAGATGGTAGGTGAGCACTGAACTTCAGAAGGGCATTTCCAGTTCAGTTGCTTGGTCCTGAAGGAAAAATCATTGTGTGCTTCTAAATGTTCTGAGTGTGCTTTCAGGACCAGCTGCTGGCAGTCTAGAACAAGCCAAGAATTGATTCAGGAAGCAATGGTGATCCAATAGCATGACATGCACTTAAAAAACAACTTACAGACACCACACAGTAATTGTTTTTTATAAAAACTATGACTGGCTTTACCAGCAGTGCATTCTGAAGATACAACCCACTTCACATAAGTTTCTGAGTGCATATATAAGAAGCTTAGTTATGCACTGCAAGACTGTACATATTTCACAAAGTGTGTATAAATTTAGTATCACCTTCAAGTATTACTTATTGCTTTGTGAAGTAATGTATGTATGCATTCAGACATATGTATAGAATGCAAACGATGTCTTGAACTGCCTTGTTCAGAGGCAATGCAGTTTATTTTACTTGAGACATGCTTTTTTTCCTCTTATCCAAATGCTGTGTAATGTGGTATGGGAACCATTGAAAAATAATTTCCTGATTCAATGAAAATTTGCATAAACTTTGATGTTTCAGCTCTCTTAAAATAATATTTAGAAGGAAATTTAGAGGAAAAGAGTCAAAAAGTGAAAGCATGTCTTCTCATATGGGTTTTTTTCTTTTCCTTTGGATATATTTTATTATTTTATACACTATGTTTTTTAAAATGCTTATATATGGCCTTTATAGAAGTATGGACTCGAACTGAACACTATCAAAAGGTAAATATTGCATTACACAAAGCTTATAGCTAATAAAGCATGATAGACAAAATAAGAGGCTTTTGTTGCTTTTTAGAGAGAAAAAAACAATGCTCAGGTTTCATAGGCATTTTTATTCTCTTGATGTTGGGGTATTTTTTGTTTGTTTGTTTTGTCAATTTTCAAGCATTAGAAGGGCTATCTTTCAGCAACCAGACAGAGAGCTGCACCAAAAAACCCCAAATTTCTCTTTTCTCACAGAGAATCCTCATCCCAGATCCAGTTTGTTCCCATGGGCAATGCTGGACAGACACTAGATGTGCAGATCCTAGTGACTTAGCAAAGAAGGATTTTTTAATTTGTAGAACCCCCATTTCTACCACCACTGATGTGCAGCAGAGATGCAGCTGCAGTGCAGGGGGGGCTGCAGACAGAGCAAGGGACAGAGGAGGTCACAGCCAGAGAGCAATGAAAGCCTGCAGCTGGTGTCACCTGTAAAAACAAAAGACTCAGAAAAATTGTATTAGAATAATGGAACATGACTAACAATTATTGGCTGTGAAACTCAGCTACATTAAGTTGATTAATTAAAGGAAAAAGAGATGTTATGGAAGCTCTCCTGTGCTACGTTGGCACCTGTGGGCTTTGTGTCTGGCTCACTGGAAAGAAACTGTGAATGATCTTTGCTTTAATGTCCATACCACCTCAAACATCAGTTACACAAGTTTTGGCTTTCTGAGAATCAATTGCAGCTCACAGCTTGAAGAAGATGTTGCTCTTGTGGTACATCATTACACTTGAGGTCATCAGTCCAACTCACCAAGCCTTTAACACCTTGCCCATCCTTACTGCAAACAACATTGTGAGCTGGACACAGACACTAGGCATGTGCTGCAGGAGGCAGAATATCATCAGTTTGAGTCCTTCATACTTCAGTTTCTTCTTCTTGGCATTGTTTAATTCAGATTCATATGGCTGCTCACACTTTGTTCCATGTTTAACTTAATAATAGTGTTTATAGCTTATAGGTAACTGGCAAAATACTGTTTACTGGAGTTCTGTTTACACATTTGTCCTATCCACCACTTCAAGCTTTATTTTTTTTTTCCATCCTGTTGCTAACAGTTCTGTTATATATTATCACACAACACTATTTCTTGTATTGCATTTTCGTGCAAGTGATCAGTGTATTGTATTAATAAATACCATGAAATAAGCAGAATACTCCATTGAGTAGGCATTTTCAGTGTGGGTATCTAAACTCAGATCCTTCACTGTGAATTTTATATGAAAAGATATGGAGTCCAATAATCTCCCAATAATATTTTCTGTTTGTTTATTTTTATTGTGCACTTTGCACAGATTGGAAACACTCTGATACTCCTTGGAAAACTTGTAGTGAGGAGAAAATCGTTGCAAGAGCTCTCACAGCACTACACATGATGAAGTGCCTGGAAGTTGAAAATTCTACATATCTGGAGTCTGGTTTCTCTCTGTTCAGAAATACAAGGCTTGTACAAATTCTGCTGGCACATCAGCAGTCCCGTGAATTGTGCACGTGAAAAAGTCGAAAAGTAATTATCTCTACATAGCTTTTAAGACTTGGATTTTTAAAGAACTCTGGATGCCTAGTGATATTTTCTAAAATCCTGGAGTATGAGGAATTCTCTGAATTGCTTTAAAATGTAAATGGGGCATTTGATATTAATGCCAGATCGTGTTTTCAAAAATGATACTAAATTGCCTATTAATTAGCCTTAGGAAAGATTTGTACCTTTGTAAGGTAGCTTTCATCAGCAATTCTTCAACAGCTTTGTCACATATCTGCCTTATGCTGCCTTACATTACTTTCAGATATTAGAAATGTTCCAGAGCAGACTTTCTGTCTCTGCCTACTTTTCTGTTTTTCTTTTGTTTCTGCTGCATGAGGTCCAATGTTAACATTAATTACCAGTTCACACATGTTTTGTTTTGCATGTGAGGTCTTGCAGACTCTGTAGTGGAAAAAATATATTTCTGCAATGTTTATTACCACAGATTTAGGGGTTTGTTAAGATACTCATGGAGGAAATACTTCAAATCTCTACCTCAAATTAATGGGTTTTCTTGTTTTCTGCCACAGGCTTAAAAGATACTCTTAGCAGGCAATTAAGCTAATGAAGCTTTTTTTTCCTCCCCATATTATATCTATATTAAGAGGATTAGCTGCATTCTCATTCAGAGCTGGTCAAATGTGTTTAAGGTTGTTTTTACTGGGAGTTACTCTAGTGTCCTTCAGGCTGCTTCATCAATTCAGCTTAATTAATATGATTTAGAACTGATTCTTATGTTTTCCCCACCCTGTAAAGTATTGGGTAACCTTATTTGCTTTCTGGTCCTGCTGGAGCAGAGAACATTTGCCTTTATTTTAGGTAGATTATTGTTTCCTTTATTATCAGATTGAATTTATCAGTAGAACCTCCTAAATTTGTTAAACCTCAGTAAACTTGGGACTGCAACTTTCATGTAAGAAGGGAACAAATCATGAGAATAGTCACTATACAGTCTCACCAACTCAGGTCTGAGGAAGTGTTCTACAATTCAAATTGAAACAGAGGATCTACAAATGCATTATTTTGCACCAAAAAGGGAAATATGGTATATGATGTTGGGGAAAAAACCCCAAATGTTTGTTGACAGAAAAACATGCTCTCCCTGCTGTCTCACCAGCCCAGAATAACTTTCTGCAATGACATTCTCCAAAGTCTGTCCAATACATAAAGCTCTTCTAGGAACAAGAATGATCTTATACAGGAAGGACCAAGTGAAACATTGGTACAGCTGAGTTATGTCAACAGTTGAGAAATTTGAGCTGAAATATTTTCAATGTTGGAGATAAATTGTTCCCTATGAAAAGGAATTGCCTACTTTTTGTTCAGCCTAATCTCATTGAATGTAGCCTGTTAACAAGCCTCTCTGAATCCAAGGCTGTAGCAGCAGATCAGTTTTTAAAAGTCTCCTGAAGCCTACCAATGCATCAAAGGCTGTTTTCAGCTTGACATAAAAGAGCAGAAAGGCAACTCTGTAAACACATACATCCACCTGTACAAATCTATGCCACTCTGCTGCTCACACTGCAAACCTTTTCCTGCCAACAGTGGGAGCTGTAGCAACATTCATCAATGTTGCAAGACCTTATAAGCTACCCTTATTAATTAAATGCATTAGTTACTCTTTGATTTCTGTAGTGGGGTTTTGCCAGTCTGTAGTGTATGCATACAAACAGGTATAGATCACAAGCATCAAAACTGGTGAACCAGAGATTGGTGCCTAGGAGGGGAGGTCAGAGGACAAGCTGTGAGGACACTGGGTGGACAAGCACAAAGGTGACAGAATGTTCCTTTAAAACAGTCCCTGTCTAGTCTTTCCAGCATCACTGGTTTCTTAGCATATTTCTTCTAGGTGCCATGTGAAAATACAGCTTCAAAGACAACTCTGGAGAAGGATAAGCAGAGTCTTCTCAAACAATGCAAGATGTTTCTGGAGAAAAACAGATTAAGTTGCTGTGCATAGAGAAATGGGCTCTAGGGAGGCGACTAAAAGAGAAAGTGATGAAGAACCTTGAGCCTGGAGAAGAGGAGACTGAGGGGGGACCTCATTAATGTCTATAAATATGTTAAGGGTGAGTGTAGAGAGGATGGAGCCAGACTTTTCTCAGTATCATCCAATGACAGGACGAGAGGCAATGGGTGCAAGTTGGAGCACAAGAGGTTTAGGGTCAACACAAGGAAGAACTTTTTCTCAGTGAGGGTGCCAGAGCTCTGGAAGGGGCTGCCCAGGGAGGTTGTGGAGTCTCCTGTTCTGGAGACACTCAAGACCCGCCTGGATCTGTTCCTGGGTGACTTGGTCTAGGTGATCCTGCTCAGGCAGGAGGGTTGGACCAGATGATCTTCTAGGTCCCTTCCAACCCCTAATATCTGTGAATCTGTGAATCTGTGAATCTGTGAACTGCAACTACAGCAGCAGTGAGATATGACAACCATGACACCAGCCCTTGTGCAAGCTCTTTGGCTTTAAAAAAACAAAAGGAACCTTGCTCTTTTGGCCCTGGAGTAGCAACCTCACACTTAACCATGGAGACAGAACGTGTATATGCTCTGTTGTATCACAGCACTGCAAACTCACACTCCAGCTTATCACCCAGTAGTTTCCTTGTGTGCCAATTTTCATAAGGAAAACACTGAATACCATTCACACTGAGATTCAAGGACACTTTTCAGCAGGGACATGCTTGTGTTTAAGATTTATGTCACCTTGTATAAAATCATGACTTACTACTTATGCCATGGAAATTTCAATTCCCATGATAATCCAATCTTCTTCAAACCTCATTAGGAGATGCCTTTATTATACCTCTTGACACAGATCACAAAACCTACAATTCCCATTAGATTAATTAAGCAACCCTTTAAGGGCACATTTCTAAGACACTTAAAGAGAACCCCAGATGAGAAATAAATTTCATCATGACACCTGCTCTGGTACCACCTTCCAAAATGTCCAAGCTTTTCAGGGTATCTCATCACTCATGTGCCATGAGTGAAATGTTTATTAGATATTCTGCATCTGCTCTTCCTGTCTTTGCAAAATCTTTCAGTGAATCTCTCTAGGCACAAATTCTATTACGATTTCTAAATTGTCTTTCAGGACTTGTTAATCTTTTACATTTTTCAGTTATTACACAAAAATCTAAATGATTTTTTTACTGTTGTGGATATAATAAATGTTATTTAAATATAACTTTTAATCTGTACTTTAATAGCAAATGTTTATTATCATCAGGAAATTAGGACATTATCCACTACAATATGCAGGAAACTAGGACATAAGAAACAGCAGTTAACAAGAATCCTCCATATAACAGCAAGAAAAATATTTTGAGTATTTATTGTTTGTTATCTTGATTATTTACCATTTTGGTATTTCTGGGGGTGCTGGAAAGAAGCAAGAGAAAAATCTGTTGTGCTATGTTTTTGTCTGACAGATCTTACTGTTTTTTGACGCGACCTGCAACAGATGGAAGAGCAGACCCAACTTCCCACTCTGGTGATATGATGCCAAGCCACAAATAGATACTACTTTTGTCCACCTAGTGGATGGCTGTGCTATGGAATCAGCAGGGATGAAGTGGAGCTTAATAATGTGGCATTTCTTTTGATCTGTGCCAACCACACTAGATCAGACAATGTAAAAAGGTCTTTAGTACTCTCTTGGCTTCAGAGATGCAATTTCTTGCCCCAACCCCAGAAGATAGAAGAAGGAATGAAAAATATTATTCTGTTTCCTTTGCTTTTTATATTTTGATCTTCACCCCTTTGGACAGCATATCAAACATCCAACATCTCTTTCTCTCAGAAAATTTGCCCAGAAAATAAACCATCCATTTTGCAAGGTGTGACACCTGCTTCTGTAGTGGTACAGACCACATTAATGCTCCACTCCAGCTCCCTGGTGGATCAGCTGGTCTCATGGCCCCCTTCAGAGGAAATCACTTCTGACAGCTGGATCTGAAGGTTTTTTGCAGCTAATGAAAAAAATCCCCGAGTCTTGGTGACCCGTAGCTCATGCTCTGATTCCTTGAAAGATCCAGTAATAAGTTTTGCTACCTCACACAGTGATGCGCAGTGAGTGGTGTTCTCAGAGCTGTTAGCCTTTCACAGAAATTTCATTACTCTTGTTCACGAGGTCAAGCGACTTAGGAAACGAGTTGCTTAGAGAGCTGTGACAGAAGGAGGGGTGAATGGGCAGGAAATGAAAAGGACTTCTCCCCTGCAGCGGTTCCTGCTGCACTGTCTCAAGAGGAGCCAGCTGAGAAGGAACTTGAATTGTTCTGATATCTCCATTACCAGGGAGAGACACAAATTCACCACTGCAGTGTGTCACCTGGGAAACATGGCCAAAGTCTGCAGGGCTGAATGGTCAAAGGGAGTAGAGTGTGTCAGACTGCCATGGTCAGCACATACTTGATTTGTGCCTTTTCTCATCTGCTGCAGTCTGCGTGTATGAAGTATATTGGTGACCCACATGGAATTTGTACCACAGTCATAAATACTGTAAATATAAATGATAGTCAGTTTTCTGGTGTATATTTAAAGGTTATATAAAGCTTTATGTAATATTTTAGTTGGCTGATTATTGCAGCTGTTTGTAGATTATTCTGGCAACTTAATAATAGCATTTTTGGGCTTTTCCAATTTTGCTCCTTCCTCTGTTGACCCCTTGTCTCCCCATCGCACCTGAAGTCAAGAGAGAACACTAAGTAGAGACACTTCAGTAGTCTCCACCAGACATGAAACCAAATTTATGAATGCACCAAATTCCCACTGCAATGAGAAACAAACATTTAAAAGTCAGTCTCACTCAAAAGCTGCCTGAACTACTAGAATTTGCACCATCCAGTAACCTAAGGTGTTGGGGAATTCATAGCATCCAGGGCAGATTAACCCATTTCCAAGTGAAATCTGAAGCTCTATGCCCATCTCTGCTAGGGCACGGGTGTAACAGGCTTTGCATTGCCTCGTTCCCAAAGCAGGCAGCTGCACTGGTTGAAGATAGGGCAGTATTTACAGCTAGCCCTAAGCAGCTCCTCTGGTTCTGTTCAGAAGTGAAAAAATAAGAGGGTCAGCAGACAATTATATGCATGGTTTAAGAGCATCCAGTCCTCAAACTTCTGCAGCTACTACCAAAAATAGCTCTTCCAATGCAGAACTTTCATGGTCACAAGAGAGGTCAGTAACTTTATCTTCCAATGCTATACACTACTTATTTCAACCTGAATATCTAATTTTGTTGTCTGAATTATCTCAAACAGAAATTTAACCCTGCTTTCAAAGACTTGCTAAGAAGCCAGTGCTTTCATTTCCTTAGCCCTGCTTTGATCCATGTAAGCCTGGCTTGCTTATATTAGGTCACCTCCCTCAGCTACCAATTAAACCTATTGGGAGCTTCTGGTGTGACATTCCTAAAAGTCATAANACAAAGCAGATTATTTTGCAAAAGTAGCACCAATGCAAAAGTCAAAGATATAAAAGGCAGAATCTTTATAAACAATCAGTGATATTGTCTGTAGATATTCTTCTGAGTCCTCAGAGAACATGTAAAGGCCAAAGAAATAATCACAAGGAAATACAGAGATACTGTTTACTACTCACCTATTAAGAAATTTTGCTTTTTGTCATTGCATGTCCTTAAATCATTAAGTTAACAGACAGCCTTTGTGCTTTGTAGCTCTTTGAAAGGATCCGTGCTGGGACTAATATTTTCCCACATGTTCATAAGTCATCTGGAAAAATGAAGTAATGAAATTTCCTGATGATCCTCTATTATTTAAGTCAATAAAATGGAATTCAACTGTGAAGAGTTGCAGATGGCTCACAATACCAAGTGATTGGGAAAAAAAATAGCAGATGAGATGCTGATAAATACACAGTATTGCACATGGATAAAACCATTCTTAACCAGGCATAACAGAGATGGGCTCTAAATTAGCTGTCAGCATGCAGGAAAAAATCTTCAAGTTATTGTTGACAATTCCATTAATCTCAATGCCATGTTCAGGAACCATAAAAAAAAACAACCAACCCAAACAAATAAAACATTAAGAACTCTTAAGAAAGGAACAGAGAACAAACAGAATAATAATCCTCTGACACTGTATGTATGTAAAGCATGCTTGTATCATGAATGTTATGTGCTGTTCTTTCTTCCTTCAAGAGGACAGGAATAGAAAATAGAGAGAACAGCATAAGCAGTCAAAGGTATGGAATAATTTTATACAAGTAAAGGCCAAACAGTTCAAAATGTTTTCTCCTTGAAAGAAGGAGAAACATTCATGTTCACAATGTCTTCACAGAGAGGTGCTCCAGTCCTCTAATCATTTTTGTGACTCTCCTCTGGACACAATCCAACCGGTCTTGGACTCCCACCAGGGACATGGCTGACTGACTCCAAGACCTGTGATATAGATCAACTTTGAAATGAGACTCTGTTACCCTACTGGTCACCCTTTAGGCCCACTCTTGAGGTCAGTTTGGTTTGTACACCCACCTCTGGGCTGGTTTGGTCCCTTCTGAAATCTTTCTAATTCATTTGACACTGGTATTATATGTTGCTGAAAATAATCTGTTATATCTATTGCTATATTGTTGATTAGCTTGCTTCACTAAGTTAGTAGTAACCTATATATAGACCTAAACAGCTGATGCTGTTATAGGTTGTTGGTTATTGGGTCCTATAATATTGATTGCTGCTATATTAGTGGTTGCTACTGTATTACTGATTGCTGATATAAATTTGTAATTGTTTTATATATCTATTCACTTTAGTAATTATATGTATACTTGCTAGTGGTGATTTTGTGTGGCATTTTTTGTGATCTATAATAAAGTAGAGAAATTTAGAGGTTAAAGACTGCTGTGTCCTTGTATATTAAAGAATACTGCAAATCCGCGGTCACAATCTTTATATACTTCAGGCCAGGTAACCTTTTAGGTCATGACAACCAGTCACTGTCAGTTTATC